>BQNB010163602.1:0-14424 GCA_026074375.1 Tanacetum coccineum | reverse complement strand
CCTTTCTTACTGAATACTTATTGATTTATTTCAATACTGCTTTTACTTAAACCTATGAATTCACCAACATTATTGTTGACGGTTTTGCATGCATTTTCTCAGGTTATTATATTGCTAGCTGAGCGATGGGAGCATTCGAGTTGCGTGGATATCAAAACTTTAAGGACTCGGTTTTCTTCACATTTGACAACCATTTTTCTTTAAAATATACAAATGAGACATGTTTGAATCCTTGTAAATTTTGTTTAAAGGAAATTTTTGGGACCTGTCTAACTCTGATATTTTAATCGAATGTGCTGTTTTTATTAAAACGTCTCTTTTGAGGTCGTTTTCCGTAACTTGTGTGTATGAACTATGAAGTAGCACCCCAAATGGTATTCCGCTGCGTTGTTATGATTTTGGGGGTGTTAGTTATCGCTTAACGACTTGCCAAACAACCTCAACACTTGCTTATACTCCATCCCCAGGTTCCTATGTATATTGACTTACTACTATGTTTGCCCCAAAGATTCTAAGCAAGTTTTACCTTTCGTAAATACTAGCACACTATAACTAGTTTAAAACAGCGCAATTTTTAGAAAATGGATAACTAATGGAAATAAAAAGTGAAGTGTAGTCTTATGGATTCCTAATGTACGAATTGACATGCATATAACGTAATTACAATGGGTTGCATATTTTACATAATTGAATATTAAAAATATATTATTATTAATAGGTCGCGGTTGAGATTTGTCATCGCCGCTTTTCTTCGTTACTTTCATCTTGGTATCTCCATTTTAATGAGTTTCTCACATCCCTCTCCTTTTGCATATTTTAACTATTTTGGGGTGGAAAGCATGATGTGTTTTTATTAAATTTCTATGCTCATACTTTTATGTTTTAGTTATAAACATTTAGAGAAGCATACTAGAATTATTGAACTTGGTTTTGAACTGTTGTCAAAACACTTTGGGAAATGTGTTTGTTGAAACTTGTTTTGGAATCGTGTTGAACTTGAACTTGAACTTGAACTTAATATGTATGTTGTTATATGCTTGGAACCACGCGTCCACTACTTTTAACTCACTTTCCCCCTCAACGGGATTGAGACGTTAGTACTTATGGATAGCTCTATTAGAAGATTACCCCCTTACTCCCCGCACAAGGGTGCATAGTACTAAGTGTTTGTACCACACTATACAACTCTGGGATCTTGATTGATGTTGGAACGGTTTAGGTGAATAGTTTATGCTAGTGCCTCCTCATATCACTATAGCATACATATACATTGATTTGTTTGGACTCTCAACTTATTTGGAAATTGATTTTTGGTTTGGACAACTATTTTTGATAACTTGCCATTGAGTTGGCAAACTTTTATCGGACATCTACTCTTTATTTAAAACTACATTTTTGTGTATAAAATCTTGTGAGCTCACCAACTATTTCGATAGTTGACTGTTTTATCATGCTTTTCAGGTGATGTTCCCAAGGTGGAAACTGAGAGCCGTGTTTTTCAATTATTGTCAAGACATCTACATGATTACAAGAATTATGTCTTTTGAATATCCATGTTCAGATAGAAACAACTTATGATGTTTCATGTACTTTTAAACTTGTACTTTGTGATGTTGTAATTCGGATAACTTTCTTTGGTTTAAATACATGTATGGTGTTTTATCTATCACCTTGTGTGATGTTTATTGATATGTTACACCTCGCGTTTCCGCCTTGGTGGGGGAAATCTGTCACACCCCACCAGGCTGAAAATGCAAGGTGTAACTATATTATTACGCTACATGAGAGTAGGACCAAAACACCATACATGAGTTCAAATAAAAGAAAGTTATCCGAATTACAACAATTCAAGTACAAGTTTAAAAGTACAAAGACAACATAGTAGTATTTTTGTTCCGAACATGATCACACAAAGACATAACTTGGAAGAAAATTGGACATTTGAAAACAGGCTCAAATGCAACCACACTAAGTTTCCACTTTAGGAATGTCACCTGAAAAGCATGATAAAAACGGTCAACTATCGAATTAGTTGGTGAGTTCTCAAGACTTTGTACACCAAATATAGTTTATAAAAGAGTAGACGTCCAATAACAGTTTGCCAACTCATTGGAAAGGTATCAAAAATAGTTGTCCAAACCAAAATCAATTTCCCAACAAGTTGATAGTCCAAAACAAATCTAGTTTTCAAAACAGTTCCCGTTACATAAAGTAACGTTATACAAATTCAATTCACCATATATGTATGCTATAGTGTTTATGCGAGGCACTACTTAAACGTATTCAGCCTAAGCATTCCAAACATCTAATCAAGTTCCAGTTGTATAGTGTGGCATAAACACTTAGTACTATGCACCCTTGTACGGGGAGTGAGGAGGGGCTAATCTCCTAATAACGCTATCCATAAGTACTAATGTCTCAATCCCGATGAGAAGGATAATGAGTTAAAAGTAGTGGCGGGTTCCAAGCATACAACAACATACATGCCAAGTTCAAGTTCAACATGTTTCCAAAGTTTAACAAGTTGAAATCAAGTTCCATATGTTCAAAACAAGTTCAAGTTCAAATGTGCTCAAAAGATCAATTACTTCAAAGTAAGAGTATAAAAATGACACATCGTGCTTTCCACCCCAAAACCTTTAAAACATGTATGAAAAAGGGGATGTGAGAAACTCACCTTAGAAGTTTGAATGATAATAGGACTTCTCAAAAAACCACACTAAGTAGGCAACCCAAACGAATACGCAACCTTCTATTCGAAACCTAATGCAAGTAAATATACCTAATTAGATCATATACGATATGCTCGGAAAATATTAAGGTTCATTTGTTATGCCTTGTATTCACATTTGTTTCCAAAGTCACTTTTATCACAAAACACAATTAAAACAATTTGACCCAAATTTCCCGGCACTTTAAGTATTCATTTGACCAAGTTAACCAAAGATTATGGTTAAGCTACTTCTCCAAGTCAAAATACCATATTTTAGGTGTGAACATGAATTTTTCCAAAATTTATTAAGAACTTATACTCTACCATTTATACCCGACTCCAAAAACGGCCAAATCTGGACATACCAAAGTGTTTTAGTGATCAGAGGGTAAAGTCAAGGGTATATGAGTTAGGCCAAAGGTAGACTTAAGATAACCCATACAAGTGTCTCCCATATCAGTTTCATTGATAGATTCATCGCGGTTTATGATTTATCATCATTTTAGTGTAAGGGTTGAAAAGTGATTTTGGGGTAGTTTTGACACCTTTCACCATTTTGCAACTTTGACTAACCAAACGACCTCATATTTTTAAAAGGCTTATATTCCTGGAAACAAAACTCAAAGTACTTGATGTTAGGCTCTTGAATCATTCCAAAATGTTTATTTATCATCAACTTATGCTCCAATTAATATGATCCAAAAATAAAAATGCACTACCCAACGTTTTTGTACATCATTATTACTCATTTAAGAGTGTTATATCAAGAAAATACTTTACCCATAAAGGTTTTTACAAAAGCAAGCTTAAATATGCAAGAAAAGTCAAGAAAACCTCATTTTTGAAGAGTTTTGGTACAAGAGACATACTAGTCATCTTGTACCATGATTTTTACCTTTATTCTTGCTCCTAGAAGATGAAAATGATGGTGTTATGGTGGTGAGTGGGTGTCGGCAGCAGGTGGAAGGCCAAGGAGGGAAAATTGCTTTATTAGATCTAAAGAAAATACAACTAGTGGTATATAATCTTTTATAGGGACAATGGTTAATGGTTTTGAAATTTGCATGCAATCCTATTGTTTTATGGTGGAGGTGATGTTGGTGCTGGTTTTGGGGACCCATGGGGAGGGTTTTTATGTTTTTTTATTAATTTGATAGTGTAAGTATAATTTAAAAGGTGTAAGTTAATTTGTATAATTTGGGTACTATCGGTAAATACGTATAACGTCATAAAAACGTAAAATTTAAGATAGCTTATGATTTTGTTAAATTATGTTTTCCCATATGTTATGACATTGTTATAATGTTGTTTGAGCATATCGTTAGTCGTTAGGACCATTAACTAGGATCGCTAGGTCAAAGGTGCATTCGTATAACTAGGGTTCCTAGCAAAACAAGCGTTAAACGCTAAAAATAGTATGACCACACAAGAGTGACCCCCTAAATAGTTAGAAGAGTCAATTATCATATGATTGCTTTCGGTTACTGACCTTAAAAATTGACGGATGTCACAAATAATGCCTTAGGAGACATGAATAACAATTAACCAAGTACTTAAATAAAAAACTAATCAGTTAGTTGCTTCACATGCTAAAAGTCCAAAACCAACTAATACCCATTTCAAACATACATAATCATGTGTGATAATTACCAAGTTCCAAAAAACATTTTTTGCACAAAAAGACTTTACTCAAAGTTGTGTTACCTGTATAAATTGAAGCTTTACGAGCAGCCACATGCATGTTAGAAGTGTTGGCCACAAGCGTAGTACGCTTCATGACAGATTCTTCACGGCCATCAGGCAATGTCATTGTCAGTTGAGGAAAATCCATTAAACCTATTAAGTTATCATACAATATTAGAAATAAGCACATATCGACAACTTACTTGTCAAAAGTAAAAGCTAGAAGATGCACCAGATGGAGAGCATTGTATTGATCCTAATAAGGTTATAATCTCTTTTCCTGCATGTGCATAGTTTCTACCTGTCAAAAATGTAGACTTTGTGAGATCCAAACACACTCGAAACAACCAACAAATAATTACATATTCAAACACACTTGAAACCACCAAATCCAAACAGTTTAAACCACCAAATTCAAACATGTCTCAGATCTCATATATACATCATAAACAACATATCATAGATCTACGAAACAACAAATCAGCTAAACCTCTGAAAGAATTACAAGATCCCCTTTCCAGCTAATTTTTATACATCTATCAGAGACCTAAAAAATGATTTTAGAAATGGATTTTAACAGATTTCAAAAGATTTAAAAAAACAAAAATAAAAAAGAACAAACCTTATAAATGGTTTTCACCACGCCTATCGAACGATGTATACCAAAAAACCTTCACGATACGATGATAGAGTAACGAAGAGATGGTGATAGACAACCGAAACCACCAACTACAAACGCCACCCGAACCAACAACCAATACCACAAACCAAAACTACCTCAAACCACCTAAACCAACAAGAGATGGTGGCGGATTCGGTAGATGACGGCGATGATAAGATTATGGTGGTGGAAGTTTGTGTATTAGGGTTTAGAGAGAGAAAAAAGTATGTGTCGTATGTATGGGTGAGAATGAATGAGTGATCATTAGGCTGGGGTTTTTCAACATTCAACTTTCAAGATTAGGCATTTAATTTTTCAACAATTCCTAAAATAGGTGGTTTTCAACTTTCAAGAATTTGCCCAATATGCTTTATAAGGAGTATAGATTAGCTTTTTTCCATTTTAGCACTCTCGTATACGACTCCAAATGGTGACTACATCACTGTATAAGTTACTTTGTCGTTGATTCTAGGAAATGTAAGTTCAGGCTTTGTTAGGTTTAACTTTTTCTGGTAAGTTTCTACACCGAGTTGAGCATCTTCGATTCCCTTTCTGATGACCAGGCTTCTGATGTATATAAGCAACAAATTCAAGATGTCATACTCGATGTCTCCAGAAAGGTGATGCAGCTTGTCTTGAATCTTCAGTAGGTACATATCTTCGATATCGTTTAAGCGCAATTCCTTGTAATTAGATTCTTTGAAGTTATATGTCTTGCCATTAGCTATCTTTACCTTGATCACAGACATAAAATTATATCCATACATACTTTCCACTTCAGCCTCTAGAATAGTTGTTAGGAATTTATTTTATGTGATGACATTATGGAATTACCATAGTTTATCATAGTCACATACGCAGGGACTAGAATAGGCATTATAACAAACCTTGTATGCGTATGGATTATAAATACCCCTCTATGGCTTCCATAGATGGGTGAGACTCTTGTAACATTTTACATTTTCATTCTATTTTACATCTTTTGTTTCTCTCACTACTTTCACTCTCTAAATGACTATCTTCATCTTTGAGTCTCCCCGACCCCCGAATCAATGATTATTTAGATCTATCATTTGGTATCACAAGCCTATGTTTCATTCTTGGGTCCATTTGTTCTTACTTATTGGTCTTGTGTTTCAATCTGTCAAGTTTTTCTGTGTATCTTATTTGTCATAAGTTGTCATTTTAAATGTTTATGTTATATGTCTCAAATATGTTTCAGATATGTCTGGTGTGTATCTTAGTGTCCAACAGTCCAAAATAAGCCATATATTCAGAATCTTCAGTCTCATATCTGTTTCTACTTTTTCAGGCCAAAAAGTTTAATACTTTTTATCATTTTAGGACTAACGACAGATCTAAATATGTCTTTCAGTTCACGCTTTTTTGTGGTTTAAAGTATTAGGTGGTTTAACAAAGAAAAACAAGGACGAGTTTCATGTCCGTGGCTTATTGCATTGAAAAACTACTTATTTACAAAGATTTTTAAGCTTTGGTTGAGTTTATCTTATCAGTGGTTTAACAAAGTGAATAAGAGACAAGGTTGAGAAAAAAAGTGGATCTGTGTTTTTTTTCGGTTTTGGACTCAAAATAACCCGCGGTTTGACCCAAGGTCTTTGCGATTTTAGTTTAACAAGTATTCAATCTCGCGGTTTGACCCTGGCGTTTGACACCAGCGGTTTGACCACTCACTGAGTCAACTCAGTGAGTTAATTCGGTACTTACCGAGTCATTGACTCAGTCAGGTCAAACTAAATGAAACATATTGAGATGAGAAGAATGACATAACCAGAACCAATTGCAAAATCCCCTATTCCATAACAGAAATAAACCCTAAAACAACTATCAAACCAACTAGCCCTTACATCCAACAAACAATAAACTCCAGCAACATTAACTAATCCCATCGTCATACAAACCATCTTCAATTCTTCAACTTAACAACAAGACTCGAAAGAAATTAATAGTATTTTTTACCTCAGTTTTTCCCTTTTTCGTGTGGTACAACAAAACCATAGACCTCTTAAGATCCAAAAACACAAGAGAAACTTCATCATAGGTCTGTGAGCAATAACTCCTCTTTAATGTTTGAAAATAAGGAAAGAATGATAACAATCATGTTATCCTTTATCCTTCTTTTGTTCAATAAAACACAAGAACATAAAGGAATGACTTTCAAACCTACCCGAGACCTCATTATACAAGATCTTAAAGCGCCATATTCAAGGAGGTTGATTTATTTGCTTTGTTTTTTAAGGCTCGAAACATAAATCTATGCCGAGATTTGTTTTCAGTTCGTGGGTCTATGGTTTGTGTTCATATTCTTGTGAAGAAATGAATGAAGAAGTAGAATGGTGGCTACGTATGGAATAGATCATTTGCATCTGCTTACTTTTGTGTGTCATTATGTGTTTATTAGAAAGGAGAGAAAAGGGGGCGGAGCTTTTAAGATGTGGGATATGGGCAACATATAAGATTTATTAGGGATTACAATATTTTTACATCTCATTGGTGTGGGTTAATTGGTTTACCAGGCCTAACAATGAATAATGGAATTGAAAAACTATACTTCTTATTTCATTTGAGCCTAAATTTCTAAAATTTGTAAGGATTTGGCGAGTGGGATGTGAATTATTGTTAATGGTTAAATTTGTGGTTAAAATGTTAAAGTGATAATTTATGTGATGAAACCGGAATCGATGATTATAAAGAATCATTTCAACTTAATTTTTAATGGCTAGAATGTATATTAATTTTTTTAAGTGCCTACGGAGTTGATTGGGTATTACTTATTTGAGATTGAAGTTGGATTTCATGGGGGCGCGTACTTATTTCGTCTTCGGTCCTTTCTACCTCCTCAACGAATATGACTTGTTAAGGCATATACGGATCGTAGTGCAGACTTGGATATCTAGTTGCTTTTGTGATTCTCTCTCTATACCCACAAAGTAGCTATCACTTTAAGGGGTTACATAGTAGTACTCAGTGTCTCACGCAGTTGAGGATATTTTAAGAGGTTACTTATTATACTTTGTGATTGGGGTATTGGGTACACCGTTCTTTGTCACATGGATAGTATAAGATTAAGTCACAAGTCTATGGAATTCTACTTTGGTTTCAAGTTTGGTATAACGGGTTTACTCCATTAGTGGTTACTTCAAATAGTCTATAAAGGGGTCAGTAAAGAGATAGTCAGAGAGAGTTTATGAGTAGAGATTTGATCAGCAGTTGATTCTCACGGGATAAATTTGAGCTAACTTTATTCTTCACACAATATTTCAAGTAAATGTGCGTATAAAGTGTTGCTGATTCTGAGGTATCAAAACCAGCAAGGCGGAAGAAGTATATACACCAAAGATTCCATGCCTTCTTCTTTTCGTGAGGCCATGCCAGGAAGACAAATGTCATTACCGCAGAGAAAATCAGTGCTTTAACTAATAGCTTTTAGGTGCAATATTTCAACCACATGGGGGAAGAGTTGTCTTGTTATTTTTAGTACGCATTATTTAAGCTTCTAGGGGGAAGATATGTGAGAAGAATTATTTAAGCGAGAGAAGATACATTGCTGATCCAGTTAATGTTTCCCTGAAAGGTTAATCACTAATCTTATTATCAAAGAAGCAGATTTAATATTTGGATGTTTGGTTTCTTACTAATTCTGTTGTGCATCTGATTATTATAGCTTGTAAGAAAAGCTTGAAAATTGCTCAAATGAGGAATTGCTTGTTCGGGTGAGGGAAGGCTATGAAAGTCTTCTAAAAGAAGATTATGTGGCTGAATTAGGGGGATAGCGATTCAGAAGCTTTTCACTTATCCAAGAAGTGTATGGGTTGCCTAGTTCAAGCCTATTACAGTATTTCTCCTACAAGGTACTACAAAGACAATTCATGTTGGAGTGCAGGCTTGAAGTCAAAGACCACAAAACAGATCATCAACATTGGCAGCTTCATGGAAGCTCTTGTTCTTATTCAATATGTACTTCTTAGGAAAAATATTATAAGTAATTCAGTATATCGTCCCATGGGTTAAGATTGTTAGGAATTCATTTTATGTGACGACATTACGGAATTACAATGGTTTATCATAGTCACATACGTAGGGACTAGAATATGCATTATAGGAAACCTTGTATATGTATGGACTATAAATACCCCTTTATAGCTTCCATAGAGGGGTGAGACTCCTTGTAGCATCTCACTTATTCATTCTATTTTACATCTTTTGAGTCTCCCCGACCCTCGGATCAATGATTTGTTAGATCTAACAATAGCAATGGTCTTGGATTCGTGGTACACATCATATCTTGATCCATAAGCCAATTTCGACTCGTAAAACAATTTACGCATCTGTGGCCAAGGATGAATCCCCAGCTCAGCATCTTGATTGTACTCAGCAACACTTAATCCATAGTTTGTTATACTTTCTTTAATATCGTCTTGTGTGTAAATTGATGTTGGGTACTTGGTTATTGATAAAGCATACTTATTCTCGTAGGTGTTTCCATGAATTAAATATTCCAATTCGTTGCCGAAGAAGTAGCTTGTTGCTATACTAACATTGTGTGGATGTCCTTGCATTGGAAGAGGTTTGGTGAAGTCTACATAGAAGTAAGTAGTTGAATTAGTGTTTTCTTTAAGGTTAGCCCAGTCAATTTCTTTAGATATAGCCAATGCAACTTGTTCCATGTAATACTCGAACTCCATGCTGCTCTTGAATTTGTTCTTTATTAAATTGAATCCATCCCTCTTGATCCTTTTGAATTCTTCTTTTGTGAGCTTGTCAACCTTTAAACTTTCCTTTAATTTCTTTTCAAGTGCTATTATGGACCCTTCTGGTGGAGTTTCATCATCTTTGTTAGCATCTACCATCCTTCAAACCAATCAAACTATGTCGAATTATCTTCAAGAATTCAATCCGAGCCCATATTCTTAGTGTTCATCTTGTAATCATGTGGTTGATCAATTATGGATGGTGGAATGTCATGTATTGGTTCATTGGTTTATGGTCCTTTTCCTGAAGATAAATCTCCAGTAACCTTATGTTTATTCTTTTTCTCCCCATCAGATTATCATGATTGATAACATCAAATGTTTAATACTTTTCTATATAAAATTCATGTGTTTCTTGTCGTGTTTTATATAATTTTAATATGAATTTAGTACTTAATCCATTCGTATTTACATATTCAGGTTAATCAAGGCATTGGAACGAAATGATGCGTAAAATGGATGCTTCTAATGATGGACTACTCATGGGGTGATTTAGTTATGATTTGGAGTCGATTAGGTGAGACTCGTGAAAGATTCAAGTGAAGAAACGAAGGCAGAACTTCAAGAAATATTCACGAAAGATATCTTGAAAGGCGCTTTCGTATTTTGACCATAACATCTTCATACAAGCTCTTTTTTTGACGATTCAATTGCCATGTAAAGAGAAAAGAGATATCTACAACTTTTGTGTTTTTAGCTAAAAATCGGGTCGCAACTGAAAATAGTTATAACATAAAAAACTGGTAACTATGCTATAGCTCCACCAGGGCAGCCACGGAGTAGTTTTTGTGACTATGTTGTAGCTCAGACGATTCAAACACACAGTAGCTAAGGTAACTACGACGTAGTTCAACACTTTCAACTACGCCATAGCCAATACGAAACCTATATATAGAGGCAATTCTTCACAATTCATCATCCTTCTTCCCCCTATCTTAGGGGACGACCAAGGCACCGTCCTAAGGCGTTTTCCAGCTACCTTCCACTACTTTTCAAAGTAGAATTCCGTTATAATCATCATCATTATTAGTCTTTCATCAAGTAAATTGTATCTAGCTTAATGTTTAATTTACCCATGATTTTTTTACATTAATGCTTTTATAGTTTAAAACATATTTTACTAATCATGTTTGTGTTAGCCTCGTTATGAGTATTATGATTTCTTAATTCTTATCGTTTATTGATTTGTTCTCCTGGATAGATTGTATAGTATGCTTGTAGATCCTCGTATCCCTTGCTAGGTTTTAAAATAAGTTTGGGTGTGTACTAGGTTGTACGTGAGCATCTACATCCTAGCGTACACAATTGACTGCGGGATGATTAATCATTAGTAGTTGTAGGACCTATGCCCATTATGAGACCCTTAGTATGAGGACATGGTTAGGAGTGCAAGCCGTGCTAGTAGGTAGAAACTTATTAGTGTGAGGTGTTTTTCTAAAGACCCTTACACCCCTTTAGGTGTTAGCTTTTACTATAACCTATCTAGTTGTAATCACTACAAAAAAGTGACATTTAGTAACACACAGAAAGTGCCACAATAGGCAAAATAAATGTCACTAAAAGCTCGTTAGACCTCCGGTGGCACAAATAAAAAGTTTCACTAACTACGCTGCCACTAAAGGGATTTAGCGACACTTTTATGTTGTGTTGCTACAAACTTTATGGAATTAGTGGCACTTAACAATATGTCACAGTAGACTAAAAAAATTTGTAGCACATGTGATTGTGTCATTAAATATATGTTATGTTGAAACACTCGAATGGTTTTAATGGCATATGATATGTGCTACCGAAGCATATTTTGATAGTAATTTGCGTCATCGTAGCACTTTTCTATATCTACAAGATTTGATCAAAAACCGAATTTCATTCCACCATAACAACATGAGACGAACAACTTAATGATTTACATAGAAATGAAATCTTAATTAATCAACAAAGCTCTCCAATATACAATAAATACAAATCCAACTTAACATCGCAAGTCCAAAAATCCAACTAAACATACAAAACTAAACAATATGCTTAAAACTACCACAAGAACAATAACTCCATCATTGGTAATGAACCTTTTGACATCTGTTAGAAGCCCAAATCCATAGAGAAATAGAAAAAATTTCTTATAAATAAAAGTTACACATATTAAAGTAAATGTGAAAAGTTAACATGTTGTTAACACATTAACAACTCATAACAAGAGCACCTAGTGGTGTTGATCCTAATTTTTTTCTTGCTGCACCATGACTCAAAACGTCAATAACAAAATGTTGTATGATAAAGATTTATAAAGGATAACCTGCAATAACTTTCAAGATCTCGCCAATTTGGTCCGCTTCACATATTATCATTCAATTCACCCTTTCCTTCATAACTTACCCTATAAATCAATTAACATTTTTAATACTCTAAAACATGATACAAAATAAAATCAAGGGTTGAGATTAGAAGAATCAAAGGTTGGAACACTCACATCTATTGATGACGGCGGTGGCTAAAGAACAGTGACTATAAGAATAAAAATCTACTACCTATATAAAATAGGGTTTGACAAGTAGTGATCTTTGGGGAAAAACTTAAATAAGACACCTGGCAATACTTGAATAATCAACAGCTGAGAATAATTTTTGTCTTCCAGCATTAAATACAAACAAAAAACAAAACGCAGCTCTTCTTCACTATCATAAACAAAACGCCCCAAGAAAATACCCACACAAGAAACCCTAATCAGAAATTATAAAATCACAATCATCAATAACCAACTATGTAATTAATATCTGTTCTCTAACAAATTAACCAAAAAAATATATTTCAGATCTTGGAGCTGACATTCATTTTAACCACAAATCCTAAAAAAAATTAAATTCCCTAACCACCTAACAATTTTTGGACGAATCAAAAGAGTGTTTCATCATTACAACCTTTAGCAGTATCACTATTCGAAGAAACGATTTTTCGATTATCGGCTGATAAAGATATGATTTTTATAAATAAAACCCTCCCCACAATTTGCTAAAGATAAGGTACGTGATATTTGATATGTTTTGTCAATTCAATATTAATATATGGTTTTGTTTTTGTTTGGTTATTATGGTACTCGATTTTGGATTTTGTCATAAATATGTTTGATGCATGACGTAAATTTAATGTTTTAGAATTTGTATAAAATGCTTATAGTCTATTTTTAGATATGATAGTTTGAATGAATTCGTCGTGACAATTTCTAATGTCAAGTGTTCATGAAAACTTTAGAGTAATTGATTATGATTCGTGATTGGTGTAGATAGGTTTTCAGCTGTGATTGTTCCACAAGGCAGATGTACCAGGATGGAATGAAAACTTTTGTGCTATCTGTCGCGGTACCAATAGTGAGTGAACTTTGTTTTAATAAATATTTTGGCTTTATCTTTGTACTCTTGTATTTTTATCATTGCGTATTTCAGTAGGAAGACATTCACAATGACTGAATCACCGAGTAAACTTTAGCAGATATATATGACTATGTACTAAAGGTAATCACACAATCTTCCAGTTTTCACTTATTTATATTTTCACCTTTAACTCATATATGGTTGATTTCATTGTAGCACCCTGAAATGGACTTCCATTTGAAATACTCGGCAATGGAGATATATAATGAATCTATCAAAGATCTTCTCAGTTCTGAATGTTATCTATTCAGACTTTTAGAGGATCAATAGGTGGAATTCATTTTTGTTTCATAATTTTATACCTCACAGATGAAAGTGTTAGGGATTGGGATAATATGATATAGCTTCTTTCTATATGTGAAAGTGATAACATATTTAAGTATTTTAGCACTCGATTCATTGTATTTGGTTTAGCTTATAGTTAGTAATGCATCATTGCAGCTTATAGCTTATGTATTTTATGAGTTGAAAGAATAATATTTGTTCATTACGGAGAATTATGTTTAAAAGGGTTGATTCCAAAATTGATGTAAAATGTCTTGAATGTATAAATAAACACCTTTGATTGTTAACAATGAGTTAAAAGGTCTTTAGAATTGGTTAGTTATGCTAAATGCTAAATTTAAACGCGGATGAGTAGTTTTGGGTGTCTGGATTTTTGCTAAAATTAGTGTAAATAAGAACTTAAACATAAGAGGCTGTTACGTGCTTATATATTCAAGCAGACTAATTGATGAGATAAGTACATGTTTTCACTCTTTAGATAATGTGTGTTTGCTGTCATGGAATCATATAAGGAGTGACATCAGTTATGAATATGTTATAGATTGCATCAAAAAGTAGCTTATATGCTCTCCCGATCGTCTACTATTGCTAAAGATTTTAATGTGAGAGTTAATTTAGTTTTATACTATAGTTTCATCAACCCCTTACTTATTTTCACTTCAACATTTCTCCTTTAATTCACGTGTAAGGTTGAAAGTGATCCACACGGGGTTGTTCAATCAAGAAGCTGTTACATACAACCATTTATGTCCTGCAGATCCATCTGTATCTATCATCTACACCTGGATTGGCTCAACTTTGCCAACTGTGTTAGGATTAATGTTTTCTTAACTTAGTACCGACAGTACAAATAGTTAGTACTGACAGTTATACTTAGTACCGACA
>BQNB010163601.1:0-14425 GCA_026074375.1 Tanacetum coccineum | reverse complement strand
AAATACCTAGCCTGGGGGCATTCATTGTATTATTAATTGTTTATGGAATTCGTCAATGGGATCGGTGTCGCGAGCTCAATGCGACTGATGGTTATTAGCTTGTCTGATCAACAAGTCTATATGATGCTTATGAATATTATAATGCTTGTGTTCAACTCTCTTTCTACTGTTTATTACTTATAAAACCCATGAATTGACTCAACCTCGTGTTGACTTTTTAGCATGTTTCATCTCAGGTAATTGAAGTCAGGAGACTTGGAGGCAATAAAGAGGAGGATTCGCGCTAACATTTTATGCATTATTTTAAAAATCCATTCCTTAACAAAAACTTAATTTAGTTTGTTAAAATCAAACTTGTGTTATTTATGGTAACGATCTCTTAGGACTACGCTTTTGAACTCTGATAATAATGGAATGGAATGGTTGTTTGTTTTTTTAAAATGTCTCATTGAGTCGTTCTTTATATCTTATGACTATTGTACTATTATTTAACACCCAAATTGTTGGTTCCGCTGCGTGTAAATTTGGGGGTGTTAAAGATTGGTATCAAGAGCCACAGGCTATAGAGAACTAGGTTATTTTCAAAACCTAAACTATAACTTTATTTTTAAAAAATTTAGCGCGCAAATTCCTCATGATGTCGGCCAAGTCGTTCTTGCAATTACGTTTCTAGCATTATATATTGCGGGTGTATTATCACTAAGTATTTATTAATAAATACTATGATATATATGTCGAGATATATATTATTATTAAACTTTACATATTAAAGTTTTTATCATACTTTGAAAATCTCATATCTAATGTACTGCATACATTTATATTTGCATACATTCATATTTTCATACATTCATATATATTTTGCATACATTCGTACTTTGCCTAAAATTTTATTAAATATAGTGACCTTATACGTATCCCTCGTATTCGCAGATTATCATGGCGGACCTACCTCCAAATGACGACGCAAATGCTCTCGTGCCCAACTTTAGCATTGAGTTTATACCGAATCCAGGCCATGCACACTTTGCAAACAACAACAATAATAATGGATGGATAGAGTGGGATGTACCACTAGGAGAGATGGATGAGCCGATGGTAGAGCCAGAGTTTGACGAGGAGGTTATAGAGGATGAGGTTGGTGATATTGTGGATGCACCTAACCCGAGCACCTACGAGGTTAGAGGTCCATCTACGGCTATCGCAGCTCAGCCTCAGGTGATTGATGACTTATACAGAGAGATGGATAATCTGAGAGAGAGGAAAGGAGCATTGACGAGGACGATGGTGGAGGTGAGTGATATTGAGGCGACTAACAGCCTTGCCATTGGGGAGACTCACCATAGAGTGACTACTTTGGAGGAGCAGGTGCAGACCCTACAGACAGCTCTACACGAATCCAGGTCGATGAACAAACAGTTGCAGACTACAGTGGCTGAGATGCACAGTCGCAAGGGTACCTTGATGCAGTACATGCTGTGGATGGAGAAGTGCCTCACTGTTTAGGAGAAGAGACTTCCAGGACTGCCTCCGGGGGCCTAGTAGTCATTTTTCTTCCTTTCTTACCTTGTTGGTCTAGGATCTTTTATATAGTACACTAAACTGCTAGTGCCAGTTAGTGACCTTGTGCTGCCTGGTGTATTTTGTTCTCTATAAACACCACAGTTCTATTCGGATTTATGTAGGATGATTCCTAGTAGCTTAGTATTATTAGTAGTTCTTCTTATTGGATCATGTAGTCACTAAACCGGCCTGTCGGTTAGTTGACATAGTACTAGTGCTTGTAATGACCTAAGTCATGATTAGGTCACGTTTTGTAAAACACTACAGCATTGTACTAATTTTGGGTGCTTAATGAAGATAACTACTTTGATCTTTAATTACTGTGTTGTGATTGCTTATATGATTATCCAATTGTTCGCTTCCTTGATTATTGCTCATACGACAATTTTATTATTCCTGTAAGTTATAATTATACCAATGGTATGAGTACTTACACTTTTCTTTTCCTGTGTCGTGATAGAATCATGGCTCCTAAACAAATGTCGCAAGCTGCCATTGCCAAGCTAGTTTTTCTGACGAAGTGGTGAAAGCTATTCCGCTTGATCGTTCACCCAGTACACGACAGGTGCAGGGGGACCTATAAATGTGAAGGTTCAATCAATAACAGGAGGTCCTGAAAGACTTCAACATGCAGGATTACTTTCTCAAGTTTTATGAAGTGTGGTCCTACCCAATTCCATGGTAAAGAAGGGGCTATTGAACTTTGCTGTTGGTTTGAGAAAGATTGAAATACTTTTGGGATCAGTGAATGCCTGAAAGGTAACAAAGTCAAGTTTGACTGCTGCTACCTCTTCCAAAGGTAGAGCTTTAAACCTGTGGAGACACCCAAGTTGCCACCCTCGGTTTGCGAAGGCAAACGGTAATCATGGAAGATATGAAGAAGATGATGTTGGAAAAATTTCTGTCCTGAAGAAAAATATCAAGGATGAAGATGAGTTGAGAAAACTAAGTTTGAAGGACCATGACATAAGCTGCTTACAAACCAACCGATTTAACGAATTGGGTTTTACTATGTCCTTAGGTTGTATCCAACTAAAAAAAAGAAGCTCCAGTCAATATATCAAGGTGTTGCATCTTAAACATTCAGGGTGAGACCTATTCCGTTCAAGCCAACTACCTTTAAATTAAGCTAATAAGGATGGTCGCATGGTCTTATGAGCAGAAAAGTTCAAGGATGGAAGGAAAAAGAATGCTGAGCAAAACAAAGAAAATGAAGGGTGGAAATAAGGAATACTCAAGGCAATTGTGGTAACAACCGGGGAGACAACCGTGACAACCACCCATCACAATCAAAAACAATAACCAAGAAATGGAAGGTGCGTAGCATAGGCCAAATGACTCAAGCTCAAGGAGAAAAAGTGAACCAAAGAGGGCACAGCCCCGAAATGCAATAGGTGTAAACCGTGTTTCCATTTTGGCAATTGTTCCGGTGACAATGGAATAAATGTGGAAAAAGAAGGACATATTGCTAAGGATTGTCGTGGTAAAGGAGTAGCCCACAGGAGCAAATACTAGCCGATTAAGGTTGTTACAAGTGGTGGACCCGAGCATCAACCTTGCAACAGTGGAATTGTGTCCGAGAAGAAGAAGCTGGAATGGAAAGGGCTTAATATAGTTCATCTCTTAAGATTCATTTTTAAGCTTTTAGATTAGCTTTAGTGATCTTGCAAAAAGTAGTGTTAGCAACAGCTTGGATTTTCAGATTAATTTACTTGATTTCTATTTCTAGTTGGTGTTCTAAAAAGCCTTTTATCTAGGATTATCATATAATCATAGAATAGCTTATATTCAAAATTTTAGCTTATAGGATTTAGTTTTAAGCCAATTAGCTTATTAGAATTTCTTAATTTCAGTCATCAAGCCTGGACTTTAGCTTTTTAAGAGTAATTTCCTTGTTAATTTTGTTTACTCGTGGCTTATTTCTTGTTAGATATATCTGGTACACATTACAAGCATCTTATAGCTTCTTTTAGTTCTTATTTTCATGTAGAATTAAGCTAGATATAAGCAAAAGTTTGAAAAAGCTAGTTAAAGCCTAGTTTCTGTTTTGCAGAACAAAGAGCTTAATTTCTGGTTTATTCTATTGTTAAAAGTCAAAGGTGCTTTTGTTAAAGTTGTAGAGAATAAGCTCTTCTACAACTTTGTAGTTTTAAGTTTTAGCTGAATTTCATTTTTTAATAAGCCAAAAAATAAGCTGAATCGCGAGGTTTAATTTGTAAATTTTCAATAGTTCAGGGGTACCCAATTTTCACTAGAGTGTAACTTTTCAGCAGTTACCCCGCCTACCCTTTACTTTAGTTTGTGACATTTCCTACCCTGTTTTTTTTAGAAAAATAAAATAGTTTTAATATTTTTAATTTTAGTTTAATAAAATTAGGTTTAGGATTTTAATTAGCAAAATTAGTGTACAATTAGTTCATAAAAATTAGGGCTTTTTGTTCCATTTGATTTATGCACCTCTTAAGTAGTTAAAATTCATTTTTCCTTATTTTTCCAATTAAATTTGTAATTTCTAGGAATTAAAATAGGTTTTAGTAATTTCTTTTTCTTAAATAATTCATAGAAAATAGAAAAATAGTTGAAAAATTCTAATTCTTTTTGTGAAAATTTTCTTTTTAAATCTAGTATTTTTGAAAAATAAAAGTAAAATTTTAGTGATAATTTTTAGAAAAAGTTTATTTTTGTTAATTCATTTTTCTTTAAAAATTCATAAAAAATTCAAAAATAGTTAAAAAATTCCAATTCTTTTTCCTAAAATTTTCTTTTTAAATTTGTGATTTTTAGGTATAAAATTTGTTAAAAGTAGTGCTTTAGATTTTAAATTTCAGTTTTAGCTCACGTTTTTAATTTTCGTGTATTAAAATTTCGTGCTAGTTAATTGTTTTTAGTTTGTGCTATTAAATTTGTAGTGTAATTCAAAATTCAAAAATCCTTTATCAATTCTTGACTCGAATCCGAATTATTCACGAATCTCAATTCACGACTTCGTTGGGATACGACCCGAGAAGAAATACTTCCCGGTTAAAAATATACATATTGTGTTTTCTTTAGTGAGATTTTATCCTTTTATTTCTCTTGTTTGAGAAGTAATTTGGAAAGAATTTTCACGGGATTAATACTATATATATATAAATTTGACTAGTGCTTATACACGCAACCAAATTTTGGCGCCGTTGCCGGGGAAGACGTGAACGATTTTCGAGGATATTCGTTGAAGTAGAGTTTTGAAGACCCTTCCTTTCGCATACCAAGGACCGATTCTCATTCCTCTTGATAACATTATTGGGAATATTCCCTCTCGACAGGTATCACACTCGGAAACAGCTTGCCTACGGATGCTTTTGGTGTTTTCTCTACAATTCCGTAATTGTCCAAAGTCCCGAACCGAAAAACTTAAATCTGCAGTTACTGAAGACTGTTGGTTTTAAGCCATGCAAGAAGAAATTCATGAATTTGATCGACTGGACGTATGGGAATTAGTACCACCTCCAGAAAGTGCCATGATTATTGCTCTCAAGTGGATTTATAAGGTGAAACTTACGATATGGTGATGTGTTGAAAAACAAGGCACGTCTTGTCGCAAAAGGATTTCATCAAGAAGAAGGTCTCGATTTTGAAGAATCCTCGCCCCGGATTGCTCGTCTTACAATCAGGATATACATTGCCAATGACCCGCCACAAAAATACAGACAGTTTATCAAATGGACGTGAAAACTGCATTCTTAAATGGCGAGCTCAAAGAAGAAGTCTATGTCCACCAACCGGAAGGCTTTGTTGACCCAGAACGTCCACATCATGTCTATCGTCTAAAGAAAGCACTTTACGGGTTAAAACAGGCTCCCCGGGCATGGTATGACACTTTGTCAAAGTTTCTTCTGGCACAAGGATTCTCCAAGGGTGTCGTCGATCCAACCTTGTTCATTCGGAAAATAGGCAAACACACAACCTTCCATGTCAAATATAAGTTGAAGATATCATATTGCCTCGACCGACCCCAAAGATTAAATGACCGTATTTCCTAATTGAACACGAGTTTCGTAAATTTCAAATTCGGATGATGGGTCAAATATCATTTTTCTTAGGCTTACAAATTTCTCAAAATCCTAGAGGCATTTTCATTAATCAATCTAAATATGCAAATGAGATTTTAAAGAAATTTGATCTTCATAAAAGTGACCTGTTGACACTCCTATGGTAGAGCGAACAAAACTGGATGAGGACCTCTCAGGGACCCCCGTTGACCAGACCAAATATCGCAGCATGATTGGGTCCCTGATGTATCTCACAGCCAGTAGACACCTGACCTCGGTATTTGCTGTTATGCATGTTTGCTGATATCAATCTAGGCCCACTAAAAAGCACCTTGAGGCAGTTAAACGGGTTTTTTTCGTATCTCTAAGCGAACCTCGTATATGGATCTTTGGTATCTGAAAGAACACCGCCATGGGAATGGCACTAACAAGCATACCAGACGCCAATCATCGAGGTTGGTCAGGACACTCGCAGAATACATCTGGCAGTAAGCTCAGATTACTAGGTGATAAAGTTAGTCAGCTGGTCATCAAAGAAGCAAACTAGCACGTCCATCTCGTCTACAGAGGCTGAATAACATCGCGATGTCTGGTTTGCTGTGCCCAAAATCCTATGGATTGTCTCAATAATCAGATTATGGCTTTGGCCTATACAATCCGCATCCACTCTGTACGTGAACAACAAGAGTGCCATAGCTCTTTGCTGCAACAACGTTCAGCACTCCAGGTCTAAACACATCGACATCCGACATCATTTCATCAGAGAACAAGTGGAAAAAGGAGTGGTTGAGTTGTATTTCGTGAGGACAGAGTATCAACTGGCGGATATATTCACTAAGGCGCTGCCTAGAGAACGATTCGAATTCATTCTCCCAAGGCTTGGCATGAAGTGTATGAAGCCAGAGACACTCAAAAGTCTTCAGGATGAGTAACGGATTGGCTTCAAGTATCCTATGTAAATATGTACATACTTAAACCCAAAAAGAAAAATACAAAAATATAAAACCATCAAAAATCCATAAAAATCAGAAAATAGAAAATACCAAAAATAGTTTTCTTCAAGACATGTCTTCCGTTTATCGATAACATTTACGGTCCTAGAAATGTCATTCAATAATGACACGGGTCTTTAAATGAAGCTCGAACGGAAGTTTAAACCTTTCAAAACATGTCTTAATGGCTTGTAGTTATTTCAGACTGCAACCCGCTTTTCAAAATAAGGAAAGCACGTCGCCAAAAAGACGGCTGTTCCTAACAACGGGTATTAAAGTTCTCCCGGCATGGATTCCTTTATATCCTTGCAACCTGATCTAATGTATGCTTCAGTGCAATTATTCTTGATTCAAGAAAAGAAAGTCTTCTTTTTGACACAAATGATTTTTCTCTATGATTCTCTAAAAATTAATTTGTGTTATAACGTGTTGAAAAAGGTGTTGTCATTCAAAAACCCCAAATAGTCATCTAGTTTCTATCATAAAAGAAGTTTAAAAGCATTTTCATCAGTCAAACAATGTCTACCAGCTCTTTAAATAAAAACGGGACATTATATGAGGGGGAAGAAATAGTCTAATAATTCTTTCAAAATGATCTTTCAAACATGGAGTAAACAAAAGGTTTGACAGTAACGGATCATGATTTAAAAGGGGAGTTAATGTATTTTAACTCCAAGGGCTTCAGTTGTCATAAGTTGTTAACTTAATGGGCTTAAATATAATTTCATGATTAGTGACTTAGGCTTAAAACTTCAAACGACCAAGATTGCCAACACCTCATAGTTTTTAAAGGTTTAGGAGTGTTTGGAAATAATTAAGTAGTGTTAGAAGCCTAATTTCATGATCAGTGACTTAGGCTTAAAACTTCAGACGACCAAGATTGCAAACACCTCATAGTTTTTAAAGGCTTAGTATTGTTTGGAAATAATTACGTAGTGTTAGAAGCCTTGAAGTTGATGATATGTTTCTGATTCATTTAATATTTTCCCAATATGTCAATCACTAAGCTTATTTTTGGAAGAGTAGAATCTGTTAACAAAAGAGGTACACATAGGGTTGATAAGTAAGGTACTTTTCGTTAGAAAGTCAGATCTTGCAAGAAGAAATGTGTACATTCCGGACTATAGTTGCCTTAAGTGTTATCATCTTCGGCTATTTAGAGGGTATAATTGTGACATCCGGGACTTAGTTGACTTTGATGTTTCAATCTATATCATCTTTATCATATAAGGAGAAATTCATACATCTGGGTCTTAATTGACTTTGGTGTTATGGTGTCGAATTAATTGTGTACTTCAGATATTTGGGCTTTACACATCAAGTCTTCTCAATGCGACGTGTAAGAAAGCCGTGAATCTACTTAAGAAAGGATTGCTGATTCAGGGGGAAGCTGTGGAAGCTTCTAAATGAAGATGAAGCTAGCTTGACCATAAATTTCAACAACTATTCCAAAGGTTAAAGTGAAGGATCTGTATTAACTCCAGAGATCCCGATGACCGAAGGACTATTCTGGTAGCTCAAAGCAACCTGTACTTTCCTTAATACTATTAAGGAAGTTCATGATGTCTCCAATGATGAGGAAAACAATGCTGAGAATATAAAACTGAAGCAGTAGTTGCAGAGAAACAAGCTAGATATGTACAAACCAATTTAACTCTGTCATCTGCTAAACTCGAGATTCAATCAATGGTGGATGTTTGATAAGTGCTTAATTACACATATCTTTTACCTCTAAAAACGAGCTTAAATGACCAAAAACAGATAAAAACTGCCAAATATATGTTTGTTTTGCATTTGTATTGTGCAGGAAGTGGATATCATCAAAAAGACAGAAAACCAAGCCAAAATGACAAAACTGAGCATGGAATGGAAAAGACTGTGCAAAATCAAGGCCAAAGACCAAAAAAGTCAAAGTCAAAGTCAATCCAGAAGAATCAGCAGTCAAACCGAAGCCAGAACTGAAGAATACTATTGGAAGCAACTTAACCATCTGATTTCCGGAAAGCCCAATAGTATATCTTATGGAAGACTGTGAAGACCAATGGCCCTCAATCATTTCAACAGCCCAGTTTGTTGTGCAATGACAAAGACTGTGAAGACTTTGAAGGCCCAATCCCTACCAGTTACACCTATCTCAACCATTGGACACACAAAACCCACTTCATAACCTTATGGGCTTGAAAAAGCCCAATAAACCCACCCTAACCTTATTGGGCCTTAAAAAGCCCAATAACATAAGCCTAAACCTTATTGGGCCCAGACACACTCAATTGGGCCCAATACAAGCCCAAAAGCCCAACACAAAACCCAAGCCCAACAAAAGCCCATTAATCCTTTTACCAAACTTTAGGGGCTAAATTGCCAATTTTGAAAGTTGTTTTAAAAAGAAAAATAGAAAAATAAAACACAAGGGCCATTTTTGCAATTTGCCAAAACCTCTTTGTTTTCTTTTGTTATACAAACGCAGGGACCATATTGGTCACTTTCCAAACCTGGGGGCTATTAGGAACTATAATTCGGGGGGGCAGAAAGGAAATAAAAGAGAATGAAAAGGAGGGGGGGTGCACTCTTGCCTCTTCCCCCATTCATTCCTTTTAAAACACTGCAACATAATTGTCCCTTCCCCCCCTTTGGCGCCAAAACCTCAAACACCCTTCCCCACTGTTTCACCTCACCAGAAACCACCTCCCTAGTACACTCACAGCTCACCCATACCCTTTCCCCACTTACCCTGCCACTATAACCCATGCCCACTTGACAATCACTCAACCCGAGACCCCATCAATGGCTGAGATGGTGTACAAAGACCAAGGAAGGCTAGGATTGCTGGGATTGCTTTGTACTCTCACAACCAACTCAACCCAAGACAAAGAGAAGGCAGGGGACTTGTATAAAAGAGCCAAGACCAAGCCGAAGTCAATACACCCTTTTTACCCTGTTTTTTAGTTTAAATGTTTTAATTAAGTTTTTTTTAAGCAAGTATTGTAATTCAGTTCAACTTTAAAAGTTTTATGTAATTTCTTGAATATTAATGAAAGTTAAGATTTTTACTTTGAAAAATTGCAAGTGACCACTGTGTAAGTTTAAAGCTTCATATTAGCTCTTCAAGCCTGTTATTCTTGTTTCATTAAGCTTAGTTAGGATGTTACTGTGTTAGTTATAAGTTGTCTTAGTTTAAAATCTCATTTAGATTTCATATTTTAATTTCTGCCATAAGTAGTAGTATAAGCCATAGAGAAACATGCTTAATTTCTCAAATAAGCTGTGGCATTTGTTTTTCAATCAGCCTCTAAAAATCCAGCACAATAGAAGAACCTTAAAAAGTTTAGGTTGTTTTAGTTTTAATATAGACTTTAAATTCAATTTTATGTTGACAGCAAATCTTAAGGTGTGTTTGGTTTAAGCATGGTTTGACTCTTAAAGTCAACTACACTCTATAAAAACTTCTCATTCAGTTGAGTTAGGACATATAACAAGGATTTAAGCAAGTTTTAAAGGTTAGGATCTAGTTTTAAAAAAGTTAGAGTTTAAAAAGCTTCTTATTGCACCAGGGCATATTTCAGTAATAAGAATTTTAGATTTAAGGATTTTTATAAGCAATTTAAGGTTCAAGGTTATGCTGTGCTCACTTAGTGCATTTAGTTAAGTGTTAGTTTGACCATTCTAGCTTGTATCCCTGTTCCTTGCCAACTGCACCAGCAACATCAAGTGACAGCAACAACATATCAGCATAGTGTTGCCATTTTTCACTTTGAAGTTTCTCAGTTTTCTTGAGAAGTTTTAGAGATTCCTTTACCTAAGTAGAATTTAGATTACTAGTATAGCTTATCTCCTCAGTTTCAGCATCTAGAGTTTAAGAATAAGCTTCTTAGCTTACTTGAAAAAAGCTCTAATTTAGTCTTACTAGAACTAGCACTTTCTCATGTCAATTTTCTTTCTAAAGTTGTTAACACTAGGTAAATTTTAATGGAAATCCTTTTAATACACATCTTAAGCTTCATTAAACAACTTTTAGTTTTAATTTTCATCAAGTAATAAGCTCAAAATAAGTTCAAATCCAAAATCCTAGTCAAAAGCATACTTTCTGTAACAGGAAATCATTTGCTTATTTTTCAGCTTATTCTTTTGTTAAAAGTTAGAAGTGTCTTTATTAAAGTTGTTAGGATTAAGCTGTTAAGCAACTTTGTAGTTTTAAGTTTTTGCTAATTCTCAAAATTTAATTAAGACCAAAAAATATTAAGCACAAGCCGCAGGTCTGTTTTGTCTTTCTCAGACTTCAAGGGTGCCCGATTTCTCCTTAGTGTTAAATTGCACAAATTTACCCCGCCTACCCTTGGGCTTTCACTTTACCAAGTTGCACCCTGTCTTCTAGAATAATAATTAAGTATAATATTTATAGGTTTTTAGTTTTAATAATATAGGGTTCTTAAGTATAATACGCAAAGTAGTCAATTGATTCTTAGAAATTGGGGCTTTTGTTGTTCCATAATTTTCCTGCACCTTTGATAGTTTATAAAAACTATTTTCTATATTTTTCCATTAAATTTTATTTTCTAGGAATTAAAGTAGATTTTAGTTATTACTTTATTCTTATAAAAAACCATAAAAATAAAAAATATTGAAAATTAAATTATTTTTGCATAATTATCATTTTAAAAACTAGTTTAAAAAAGTTTTTTTTTTGTTTTTTTGAAAATAAAAGTAACTTTTATTTTTTGTCTTTTTCTATTTTCTTAGTTTTAATTAGTTATTAATCTTTAAAAATTCATAAAAAATCCAAAAATTAATAAAAAAATATTTTTCTTTTTTATAAAATTTTATTTTGTCATTTAGTATGTAGGAAAAATATAAAATTTAGTGTAGGCTTAATTTTTCTTAAATTTCAGTCTTAGACCCGTTTTACCGAGTGCGTTTTACCGTTTCTTTTCGTTTAGCATTCAAACGACCTCCGTTTTAGTTCTAGTTTTCTTTATTTTTCAAATTAAGTTAATTAGAATTTAATTTTAATTTTTAATTTAATTTAGCATTTATTTTCTTAATTTTTAGTATTTAGGTTTCCCGATACCTGATTCTGTTCCCCGTATTTTAGTATAGATTTAATTTTAGGATTTCCCTATAACTAATTTTGTTTCCCGTAGTTTTTAAGATCCCCATTTCCTATATCTGTTTCCCGTAGATTAAATTAGGTTTTATTTAATTAATTTTAGTTGTAATTATATCAGTGTTTCCATCATATCTAAATATTCTCCATCATTCAATTTCTCATCAAACCAGGATTACTTTCAATTGCAGCCTCGTTGGGACATACGACCCGGGAATATCTCTTCCGGAATCTTTTTATAATTGATTCTTATATATTTAATCTCTTTGTGTAGATTTTGACCTTTTGCCTTGGTTAAGGGCATTTGGTTGAGATTTGCATTTGTGTTATTTTATATACGTACTATACCACGAACCATATCTCAACCTGAGTATTCTAAGGTGATTGGTTGCCTGATGTATGCCATGACTTGTACAAGGTCTGATATTACTTTTGTAGTGGGTAAACTGAGTAGGTACACTAGTAATCCTAGTACTCAACACTGGCAAGCAATTAAGAGGGTACTGAAGTATTCAAAGAAAACTATGGATTATAGTTTGATATATACAGGTTATCCTTCGGTATAAGAAGATATATTGATAAAGTTTTAAGGATCCCACTAGTCTCATCCTTAGTGGCCTAAAAGAAAACCCAACTAAACCTACTATAGTCATCAGTGACAACAAGGCAGTATATCTTGTGATTGATACTCTTTACAAATGTTAGCCCAAATAAGTCTATATGCAACATTTGTAAGGGATGGCTGATAAAGCTTACAAGCTTGGTCTTACAAGAGGATTTGTGTTGCTTTCCCTTCTGACAAGCAACAAAGATTCTGAGTCATTTTTAAAAAGCTATGAAGGTTAAGCCTCTAACAAGGATTTCCCTCAAAAGTTTGTTCTAGTTTTAATGTTTCTAGAGCCAAGCCTCCTATGCCATAAATTAGACCTCATCTATTGTTGCCTTTACAATTCAAACAATTCTCAGCCTCCTGAAGGTAGGAACAACATTCTTTAGATCAAAATGTACATGTTGTTCTGTCTGGGAACTTAAGAAAGGGAAAAAAAAAAAAAAAAAAAAAATAAAAAAAAAAAGATTGATTTTATCAAGTAGCTAAGTCGGGAGATAGGACAAAGACATTCAGTCTCAGTGAAAAAAAACAATTGTTTTTCTTGTCAAACATTTGGTGAGACAGAGAAAAGATTAAACTTAAGTTCCTTTACAAAGTATACTTATAAAGTTAATTTTTCCCAGAATGCTAATTTTACCTTTTCTAGTAATTTTACCTCCTTTAAGACTTCCTGCAAATGCAACAAATCCACCATCAACCTCTTGATAATATGTAAGGAAGGACTTGTTTCCTGTCATATGCTTGGAGCATTCACTGTCAAAAATCCCTTGATCCTGTAAAGTATATTGTGGATTACCCTACACTCAAAATAAGAGAATTAATTTCTCTTGGGGACCCGAGCCATTACTAACTTAAGTCTGCCTTGTAGATCAACATATTCAAATCTTTTAAGCATGTATGATCCACTGTCTTTGGAGGTATGGTCAATAACATTTCCTGTTGGTCTCTAAATCTAGCATGCTGAGGACTTAACAACATTTTCCCTATTTCCTACAGTAGCATTAACTACTACTTTTGACCCAACAGTAGTTACATTGTAAACTCTAGCAGTTTTAACTTTTTCATTAAGATTATTAGTTTTAGTTGCTGATTTTTGGTTAAAAGCCTTTCTTACTGGTGAATGTGCTTTAAAATAAGAATATGTTTTGGGTAATGCATCATTCACTATTGATTTAGGGGCAGCGGTATTAACAGGCCTGGCAGTACTAATTGATGTTGTTGCTCTTGGAGGGCTTTGCTTAACAGTATTAACTGGTACTTGTCATGACTTTGTTATAACTGATGTTGGAACAAAATTCCTTTTAGGATGTGGGTGAGTAAAATTATTTTGGTGGTTCACCCTCTGAGCATTGTTCCATACTGGTCTAATTTCCCTTTGACCAGTAACCCTTCCCTTATTATTCAACACTGGTTTTTCTACCATTTTCTTGTCATGAAAATCACAGTCTTTGATTAAATGGTTGAAACACCCACATACAAAACAAGCTTTCTTTTGAAACTCAAAACCATTTCCTAGTTTATGAGTCATCATTCCATTCCAGTTTCTTCTATTATCCCTAGGACTTTGACTTTTCCTAAGATGCTCTTCTTGCCTATGTATGTTTTCCTTATTAACATATTTCACATTCTTATCAGATTTGACAAAATTGATTTTAGTAAACTTTAGTTTTGTCTAATTAGGTTTAGGTCTAAACACACTATCAGTGTCCTAATCTTCAATGATAGGAGCACTAAGCCTAACACTTTTAGGCTTTTTACAATATCCTTAATAGTCTTAGATATGCTAGTTTCATTTTCACTCACTTTAGTCTTATAGACATAATCATCTAACCCAGCACAGGATAAGTCAGGTCTTGAGGGCATGTAGTTCCCAGTGTAAGGAGGGGGAACTGCATGAAACCCTTCACCTGTTTTGAATCTATCATTTACTGGACTATCATCCACATCACTTTCTCTAATGTTAAACACACTATGAACGTTATTCTTATTTATTTGACTATCATAACCAAGACCAGCTTTGTCTTTAGCACTTATTTGACTATTTATCAGTTTAGTTAGATTCTTTGATGATTCTTCAAATTTTTCTAGTTTAAGTTTCAAATCATTTTTCTCTTTTAAAGCTTCTTCT
>BQNB010163600.1:0-14425 GCA_026074375.1 Tanacetum coccineum | reverse complement strand
AGCAAAAACAGACAAAACCAGACACGAGAAAGAAAAAGTGCACAAGAGCCGGAAAGGTTTCAATAAAAGTCAACAAAAAGGTCAACAATGGTCAAACCATGGTCAATCCACAAAATGACAAAAATGACCTTGTTGTTAAATCATTTCCACTACAAGTCCAAAAATCATAACACTGTTAGTCCATTGACTAATGGTCGTTATCTTTTATAGAAACCATTTACCTTAACCCTTTTAACACTAGCCCAAAAATAAATCCAAAACCCTTAACTATTACCCGAGCCCAAAACCAAATCCACAGCCCAAACTCTTTTATATAAAACCAACCCGGGTCAACACCCTAGTCAAACACCCCCAAATTGAATTACTGTACATCTTTTTACACCTTTTCCCTCCGTTTCACCTACGCACACACATGGTAAATTAAGCCCCAATCCACACTCACATACCTTGTTTCTAGAAGCAACTGTCACCCCTGCCACGTCTGACATGTACTTATGCCACGTTGGCGATCCAGAGCATTCCTATTGGTGGAGATACGTGTACATGATCCAAGGGCCAAGTTGTGATTGATTGAAAGTTAGTTATTGATCGAAGGCTGAAATTAAAACAAGAGGAGCGTATGGAAGGGCTAGAATGTTCATCACCAGGCTATATATAGAAGTTTTCACACACAGAGTTATCTATCTAGGAGTAGGGTAGTTTAGAGTAATTTAGAATAGCTTATTTTAGCTTATTAATCTTTTCTTAATGTAAATTTTCTTTTAAAGCCATGAATTTCAGTTAATGTAATTTCAGCAGTTTGTACTCTTTGATATCTTATTAAGAAAAGTTTGTTTACATTTAAGCTCATTTTTCAATTCAAGTTTTTTATGTATATTGCAATAGGTTTTAAGAAAGCTCTCTATTGTTTTTCTTAAATAAGGATCTTAGTTTCACTCTTTAGATAGTTAACATCTTATTTCAAGCTCTTAAAGCTTAACTGAGATTATTATAATCAAAAGCTACATACATATTTTACCTCAGCTATTAATGGGTTGTTTGAACCTAACTTGGTAACGGGTTCCAGGGGACAATAATAGCTTATATATGATTTGATCGGGGGGGGGTGGAGCTCTGTAGATAAGCTCTTTTGAGCAAATTTTCATCCGTGTTTGAGCAAGGGATTCAGTAAGTCTTCCTTTTCCTTTAATAGCTTTAACTTTGCATAATTAGTCTAATTTTGCTTAATGCTTGCTTATTTCTACTTAATCTAGCTTATTGATGCTTATTTTAGTATTTAAATGCTTATTGTGTTTGATTATTAGTTAAAATTCTTAGTTTTCATAAAACTGTCAAAAATACCAAAAATATTAGCATAATCTTGTGGTTTATCATTTCTGCTTATTCAGTAGTTTAAATCTGCTTATTAGGTCTATTATAAGATGATTATCATCTGGTATCTCTTGTTTGAGCTTTATTTCTGAATTTCATAAGCTTATAATGGATTTGAAAAAAGTAAAGGTGTGTTTGGCATTAGACAGCACTAACTAAAGTTAGTGCTGTCAAAAGTTATCTAAGTCCTTTATTTGATCTTAAATCTCACTAGAGGTTTATGAGAGTAGGTTCTAAGGTTTTGAATAAAGTTCATCAGCTTAAGTTGTGATTTAGCATAAATAGTTAGAAGCTGTTGGCCTTAATTCAGTCATATTAGTATTTTTAGCTTAAGTCAATTTTAGCTGTTGTTTTTACTTTCTTTGCTCTTAGTTTGTTGTTTCAAAAGAGTTAGAACAAAGATTTTAACCCTGCACTATATAGTTTTGAGTTTTGGTGCAAACTGCATCAGTTGCATAAGTAGACAAAAAGCTCATTTTTTAGTAGGTAAAAGTAGTTGTTAGGGCTTGATTTTTAGTACACAAATAGTTCATAGGTTAGGCTAGATCTGTTTGAGCTTAGTTTTGATTAGTTAGCTTATTTACTCATTTGTTTTTAAGTCTCAAATCAGCATTTTGTCTTTTCAAAATAAAAGGAAACTCAGCTCCTACTGAGTCAAGAAGCACTTTTCAATTAGCTTTTTCTTTAAGCATTTCATTTTCAAACTCATTTTCAAAAGCTGTTTTATATAGTTTGGTGGTCAAGCTCTAAGGTAGTATAAGTGTCTTTGTCATAAGGTTCTGTCTATGGGCTTAAAAATAAGCTCAAATAAGACCTGTTTAGTCTGGTGGCTCACAGTTTTAAGTCAAAGTGACAAATGGCTTTTGCTAGCTTATTGATTGAAGTTTCTGCTTAAATCTATCTTAGATTTTCTTATTAAGTTTATTTTCAAGTTTCAGTAGCTTAATCTCCTTATTTGGAACTTTAGCTTATTGAAGTTCTCTTCTTGTTGGTCAAGTAAAAAGCTCATAATCCTTTAAGTGTTCTGTCTGTTTTTAAAAGCTAATTTCCAGCTTATTTTCTAGCTTTCATAAAAGGTTGTTTTTATAAAGTTTGCTTATTTCCATCTGCTTTATAACTTTGTTTTTAAAAAAAGTTTTGAAAATAAAAGTTTTTGCAAAAAATTAGGCCATGGGATTCGAACCCATGACCTAACCCTTAGCACACACTCGTCCCTATAACACACACTGTCCATCTCGCCCTTGGGTCTTTTTCAGTTTAGGTTTGCAAGATTTATTATTTAAGGGTGTTTAGGTTATTTTGCTTATCAGCTTCTTTAAGCTTATTTACCTGCTTATTTGATTAGTTTTTCTAGTTTTCTCATTTTTCTTAAGTTTCAATTAAGTCAAAGTACTTTCCTTAATTTTTCCAGATTTTATATAATTAGTTTACTATTTTTAATCTTTAATTTTCATTAAATCAGTTTTTAATTCATATTAATTAAAATAAAAGTCAAAAAAATAAAATTCTTTTTTCTAAAATTTTCTTTTATCATTTAGGTTTTATAAAAATTAGATTTGCGTTCACAGGGTTTAAATTTGTCATAGTTGCTTAAATGACGCGTTTTATTAATTCCCGTTAACGTTTTTACATTTTAATTGTTAGTGGTTTTATAAGTTTACGTGCTTTATATGTTTTTATTCGTTTTTATGTTTAGTAGGATTTAGAAAACAAAATCAAAATCTTTCTAAACCATTCAAAATGCGCGATCACGGACTTAACCGATTTTCAATTCGCACTTCGTTGGGGAATAAACGACCCGGGAGGTTTTTGAGACAACTTTGGTTTAAAGTTTGTTTCTTAAATCCGACGGAAAATGGATTTAGAAACCAAATCAAAAAATCTTTAAAACATTCAAACCGCATCAACGAACGTTACCGATTTTCTTCACGCTTTGTCGAGGGATAGACCCTGGAGGTTTTTGAGACTACGTTGGTTCAAGTTCGTTCTAAAAACCGACAGAAATACTTACTTTTCAATTAAATCCAATGTATCATTTTAAACGACTTTTTGTGTCGTTCTTATATATCTTGTGCTATTGATCTTGAAGTAACTTGCCCCAGACCCTTATTCCGCTGCGACCCAATTTGGGGGTGTTACATTATGAGTCTATATTTGTAATATGACAATTAAGTTTTATAACTCTTTTCTTTATGATTACCTTTTGCGAGGACGGTGTGTAATCAAAATGTTATGAGTTTAAAATCATCTTTATAAAGTATACAAGATTAAAGAATCCAAGTGTGGATTAGATCATGCATCTAGGAGCCGAGATCTTAAGTTTAATTGGAATATGGTTTCTGATTAAATTAAGATAACTCCTGAGTATACTTGACATCAAGTGGGAGCACTATGTTTTTCCTTAAAATTCATATGTTGTGTAACATATTGATGGTATCATTCCATCTAAGATAGATGTTAATCCTTGAGGTTGGAATGAAACTTCACTTGGGAATTTAGGAAATAAAACAAACGACTTTGGAATAAATGTTTAATGAAATAAACATATGCGGAAATTAAGTCCAACACAATGCAATACATTATTGAAGCAAGTCTTAAATGATATATTTCACTTGAGATAGTTTAATACATGAATGGAAACCTTGTGTTCTTAACGAAGGATTCATCATGTATATCTTATATTGTGTATGAGACTGGTTGTTACTTTTGCACAAGAGCAAGATGAGCTAACAACAACAGTATCTAATTGAGAGTGTTTAGATGACTGATAACAACAATATCTAATTGAGAGTGATTTAGATAACTGTTAAAACAAATATTTACGAATTATATAAGGCATAGTGTTGTTTATGTACACATGATGCTAGAGAATAATCAATCCTAGTTAAAGTAGGATTTCATCTTTTATGATAAATCTACTAACTAGATATGCTCAGCTAAGAGCATTGTTGCATTACACATTAAAGAATGAGAATACTTTACATTTTAAGAAACTGTAAAGATGACTGTCTGAGATAGGTATGTTGTTGACTTCAAATACCCCATTAAAGGTACTGTCACATTTCCATACTATGATACTTGCAATAGTATGCAAATATACATACGACACTCATCATAGCGTTCAAATTCTTCACAAATTTATGAATTTGAAACAATAATCAGAAAGTTTTACTCAGGTGACTATTTAGCTGTCGTGACAGAAGGAGTTAGATGTAGAAAAATTAGAATTCAACTTACTAATTATCTTATCAAATCTGTTTTAGTATTGCGAAATTGGAGAAGTAAGACGAATTTTTACTTTCTGATGAATGAAGATACGTGGTATTTGTCAATCATACATATAATAATTGTTATCCTATATTTGCATGTTTAATCCATGAATGATTTATCATTCTAAATATGTCCATTGCCGGTTAACAATATGGGAGTATTGTTACATAAGGCAAATTGTGAGATTTGGTATATTCTTTGAAATATATGGATGGTTCCCTGCAAACTCCATATGCTATTCACAAGGTATGCAATATTGGAATCCCCAACTGTCGACTAATTACTTTTGGATTCTTAGTCCATGATAAAATATCAAAAAATGGTAGTTAAGTCATCCTTAGTCAAATGAGAATACAAACTAGTAAGGTATGTGTGCGATACACTTTTTGATTCTAATTAACGCTAACTGAAAATGATATTTATAAAGGCCTAATTATTTTGGAAGTGATGTGAATCACATTCCACACTTGTATTCAACAAAGAATTTTGTTCCCCACTTAGATGTGCAGTATATACCATTGGCGCCTCTCAATAAAATCAGATTAATTGTGTGGCCGCACCCAAAGGGTAATGCAAGATGATTCTGATTACATTTGGTATATCTGTATTAAGTTCTATAACGAGAATCTAAATGGTTAAACTATATGGAATGAGTTAGGATTCATGTCCATCGTTTAACGGTATCTGTAACAAAGAGATGATTATAGCAAGAGATAAATAACCATGCTACTCAGAATGTTTATGAAACTTGATCTTAGACATTTCTAGTTTTAAAAATGAATGTGAGTGTTGCTAGACGTTTCCGTCGTTAGTATATAGGCTGTCTGCTACTCCAACTCCCAAGTGGGAGCTGTTGGATTATGTGGTAGTTAGACTAGCGATATACAACTGGAAATATGTGAGCCTATTGGGGGCACACACGTTAAACACTTAGAGTGCGTTTAATACTTCACGTAACGTTTCTAATTGTAAACCAAGGACTTAAAACGACAAGACTCTAATCATAATGGTCCCTAAGTGTAGTAGCTGGCTATGAAGGATCTAGAGAGAGTCTATATTCGTTGTATGTTGGAGATAAAAGGGAAAGAAGAGTTGTGATAAGGGTAAATGATTTGTTTCCTATACTTATCATGATTGGGGTTGGAAACTATAAATACCCCTCACCCTAAGCAATATGGACGACATATACACATCACAAATACTCTCTAAATCAGTTGCAAGTCAATCTCTTCACCCTCTCCATTAAAATAAGCCGAATAAACCAAAACCCTAATTAGGGTTCTTTGTTTTTCGGTTTTGCCGATTTTTGGTGAACTCTTTTAAGGGTTTTCGAGTGTGATTTGATCCCACAAGTTCTATAGCAGATCTATAACATTGGTTTACTTGTTCTTAAAGGGTGACAACAGCTAGAAACGTTTAGGGTTTGGTTTGCTTGATTTTCGGTTGAATCTGCCAAATTCCGTTGAACCGAATTTGGTACAAACCCTAGTTTTCTATTCTAATTTTTGGTACAAGTTCAAGAGGTTTGATTAGGTACTCGATTCAGTTTACTTTGTGTTACAAAGGTTGTTTGGGAATACACGTGAAGTTAGGCTAGCATCCGGGCGCACTCGTTGGACGTGTTTGTGTGAGCACTCGTAGAGGTGGTTTTTTAACCACATTGTTTCATTAGCATTTGATTCATCAAGAGGTTAGTTTTCTATTACCTTTGTTTGTTTATTTTGTGTTAATCGTATACACCATACTTGATCCATATCCGCTACGTACTCATGGTTGTTCAACGGTGTCAAGGTTGTGTTGATGAGAATTTTGAATTTGATTTTATTGTAAAGTTCCTACTTAGTAAAGAAAGAAAAACGTTAAATGGAATGTATTATAAATGTGAAATTGAAAAAACAGTCATTGTATATGAGTCTTAATTAGTCATCTTTTAAGACCTATTAATAGCAATTGCCTACATTCAGTTTTTACACACGCACATTTATGCAAACGAAACCTACATTCAATTTTTGCACACGTACATTTATGCAAACCAAATTGACATTCCGAGCACTTTCAATAACTGAAAAGGTTATGACTAACTATAGCTAATTTAAGTGCTAACCAGCCTGCCACCCTTTTCATCGCATATCAGCAACATGACCCAATATCAGCAAAAAAAACATAGAAAATGAGAAATGCAAAAGATAGGTAAAGCGGCCGAAGAAACAACACAATCAATTTATCTTATAGAAGAATAAAAACTGCAACAAGTTACAGGACAGACGAAGCAACTCCATCGATATATCTCATAAAGCACTAATAAAATATATATATATATATATATATATATATATATATATATATATATATATATATATATATATGTATGTATATCAAAAGACATACATGAATCAAGAAACACTAATTTTGCACAATCATAAACAAACATGACAAGATAAAAGAATATATGTTGTTTTCATAAAAAAAAGAAACCGCTCAAGGACTGGAAATTGTTGTATACTGGAAACAACAACAATTAGACACATTACCAAAATAGAAGAGATCATAATCTTTCACATAAGTAGTAATGGAGAAAAACTGTAGAGACATGGGCATGCAGTGAATTAGTAAATGAAACTACAGATGCCCTGCTATTCCACTTTGATCAAAACAAAGCGATGTTGTCAGTGGCCGAAGAAAGCAATAAAGAGGAATGAATCGGTACTTGCTCATGGTCTTGATCACTGTAACATTCAGTGGTCGGATACGAAGTGACAAAGATGACAGATTTTCAGTTACTTCAAGATCACGCTAACTATTATCGGGAAACTTTTCAGTTCACTTTGGTAGTCCTCATATTTTTGGCAGAATTTTTTATATGAATTGTACCTAAACCGTGTGTGTTTGTCATATGCTTTTATAGAGACTTTTATAGTTCATGATTTTTAGCAGACAAGTTCTCCAGCAATATCGCATTAGCCGTTACAATTTAGTGAATTACAGTTACATGTTTTAACACAATTGAATTTTCAAATGGTCATTACATTTGTTTAGTGGCTGTTACAAGTGTATGATACTAACTAATGGAGGGCTGTTACTTGAAGAAAGTCTAAAGCAAGATGAAATAGAGGGTTGTTACTTTTCTTTTATGAAAATTATGATGCAACCTATTGAAAAACAATTGCGACTTATTTTATACGTATAGTAGAGACCAACATCCGAGATTCCATAACTAGTAATTTTTGTTGTCTTAATTTTTTAAGACTTCATTCTATAGGAAGTGACAAATACATTATAAAGTAGTATAGATTATTATTCCTATAAAAATAAAAAGTAAGAATCTATATCTATACTACATATAAAACGTTTTAGACATTTTCTCTTCATTAAATGCAATGTAATTTTTTAAATAATATAAAATTTAATGCATGATGTACAACATCTTATGCAAAGATCAAAATTATACACACATCACACTCTCTTCATTAAATGAACAGTTTTTAAGTAATACAAATTTTAATACATGATGTACAACATCTTATGCAAAGATGCAAAGATCTGCACACAATTTTTTTTGCATCATGTATAACCAAACAATCAAAAAGACAAATTGGTTTCTGTAGTGGATTTGTTCGGGCTTGACACAATTTGCACAACATATTTATGTTTTTTTATTCTTCATGTTTCCCTCCATAAAACTTCATTATTTTCCTCCATAAAACTTCATGATTTCCCTCTATAAAACCTGAAAAATCATCTTACATATATAATCTTTAATTAAAAACATGGGATACTATACAATCTTTTGACTAAAAACCTAGGATATTTATTATTTTTGATATAAACCACAATAGTTACTATTGTTATAATTCCAGATTTACTGTCATTTACCTAATTTATCTCAATACAATATACAATAAAAAGCCATTGAATCAACATTCAGGCATCACTTCACTCATTTACTTGGCTACTGCTTACTAAATAACCAATAAAGATCAAAGAAAATGAACGCACGAAACCCAAACAATGCAATGCTTGACCGGCTTCCATTCAACATTCCGGTTACACCTGTCATTCCAAACCTGGTTGGCCCCATCTTTGTCCAAATATTACATATCATTTCTAGATAATCAAAAAAACAAACTTTAAGCATCATGAAACAACTTCTTTTATATAGATATACAAATCACATTGAACACAATAATTTATGGTTTTATATAACTTATACATTTTCACGTTTTCAGATTCCTCAAGACCCTCGACAAAGGCAAAGAGAAGAAAATCTCTGAAACTAAAATTGGGATGCGGTGATTGATGTGGATATGATTCCAGATGAAGATGAAGAGACGACTGATGTGGATATAATTCCGGCTGAAGAGGTCATTGGTGTGGAAATGATTCCCGATGAAGAGCTCATTGATTTTGACATGACTCTGGATGAAGGGGTAGACATTGCTACTTGTATAAAAACACACTTTTTGTGGTTGAATCTTCTAAAAATTTCACACTGTGTAGGATGCTGGTGGTCTTGATCTAGAGGAACTCTTTGGGCTCGGACTCGATGATGAGGATATAATGCCAAATCCTGTTGGTCCCAACATCAATGCACAAAGGCAAAACACGATGCAAGTGTTAAATAAACATCGTGTTTACAACATCATGAATGAGGGAAACCTCATGAGCGATGATGAAGAATAATAAAATAAAGAGTTTCTTAATAGAAGTGTCTAGATTTCAATATAAAGACCTCATGTCCAAGATGTTTTTGGACTTTTATTTTATGTTTCTAGATTTCAATATAATAAAAACTTATGTTTGGTAATTGTTACCAGTTTGGTTATAAAAGTGTCTCATTTAAATAGTAGATACTTTTACTTTATAAATCTGTCTCATGTAACATCTTGATACAATAAAAATACAATAGTTGCATGTAAAATTTGATTAAAATTATGCGACATAACAAATATGTAAATAAACTATACATACCGGGTTGTTGCTTTCTTGACATTATCATGAAGTTAACACGAAAACATCCACCATCATCATTTGTAACCTCGGCTACCATCCATGTTCACATCTGATGTCCTATACACATCAAAATGAAACATTCAACAATAGATATACCCTTGACCCAAAATCATAATTTCCTAACATGATGGACGTTATACAAATAAATAATTAACCCATAAACTTACGATTCTAATTTTAGCCATTAGGTCCACTCATTATAATGTTATTCAAAATACTCAATGATCTCCAGCAATGTTTAAAGCAAACATTGATTTTAGCCATTAGGTCATGACTGAAAATATGGAGTATGTTAGGTATACGAAAGTATCGGTCACTTCCATAATTATTGTATGACGGGCTTATAGTATAATTGTTAGAACTTAAGTAAGCTAGTAAGGCCCAAGGCCCATGGTAAGCCCATCAAGAATACCATGGTTGGCCATGTATGAGTATGTATACCCCTCTCCATACCATGGAGAGGGTTGGTTGTTCACTTTTCTTAATCTAACTTTGTTCGTTTTTCCTTTCTCTCTCTAGAAGTGTTCATCCCATCTTTTTATCTCTAGTTCTTCATTCTTTTGTATGCAAGATTAGATAATCTAATATTCTACAATTGGTATCAAGAGCCATGGGGTGATATAGCTTGGTGTTGTGTGCGTTTCTTACTTGTTTATGTGCGTGTGTTTTGGTTCGAACATTGTCAAAAGATTTCATCTTTTGTGTGTTCAAGAACCATAAAGATTACTACTTTCTTGTTTTTCTATCTTGGTATAAGTTTAGTTTAAAAGCATAACTTTGGAAACATCAAAAATCTTCATCTTTTTGAGTATTTTGGTTAAAACTTGTTTTTGAGTCAAAATCTTGATCCGGAAATTTTGTGTTTAAATCCATAAAGTTTGTATTTTTAAGGTTCTCATAGTGTTAGAATAGCAAGAAATACAAGTGATTTCAAGTAAAAACATCAAAAATTGTGTTTTTAAGTGATTTGAAGTGTTTGAAGACGGCTTTTTATACACACTATTTGAATCTAGTGATTTATACGTCTTGAATCCAGCGATTTATACGTTTTTTGAATCCAGTGATTTATACGTACTTGAATTCAGCGATTTATACGTTGTGTAATCGGCGATTTATACATAAGGAATTTTAGCGATTTATACATTTTTGTATTCAGCGATTTATACGTATTTCAAGTCGGCGATTTATACATTTTTTGATTCAGCGATTTATACCTGGTTCAAATCCGGCGATTTATACGTGTGAACTTTCAGCGATTTATACCTGGTTCAAATCCGGCGATTTATACGTGTGAACTTTCAGCGATTTATACGTATTTTAAAATCCAACGATTTATACCTTACCTAATCCAGGGATTTATACCTGTCTTCAATCTAGCAATTTATACGGTTTTTCTGTGATATATAAAATCCGGTGAAGTATTCAATTATTTTTTTTGTTTTATCAAGAATTGTAAAATCCTGTATAATCCTAAGACTCATTCGCTTAAAACAAACATCAATTTATCACAACAACCTCTAATCACTGAATGATCAAAAGGTTATCTTTTCTTATCAAATTGAAATGGATTCTATTATTCTATTTGGACAAAAGAATACTCTTGCTGAGTATATGATACTCTCCGGTGCTGACAATCGTCCACCAATGTTGGACAAGGACTTGTATGATTCATGGAAAAGTCGAATGGAACTTTACATACAAAATAGAGAACATGGGAGAATGATACTTGAATCAGTTGAAAATGGTCCACTCATTTGGCCTACTGTAGAAGAAAATGGAGTGATCAGAACTAAGAAATATGCTGAATTATCTACTGCTGAGAAGATTCAAGCTGATTGTGATATGAAAGCTACCAATATCATTCTTTAAGGCCTACCAGCTGATATCTATTCACTTGTAAATCATCACAGAGTTGCTAAAGATTTATGAGAGATATTTCAATTACTGATGCAGGGTACTTCTTTGACTAAGCATGAGCGAGAATATAAGCTGTATGATGCATTTGATAAGTTTACTTACATTAAGGGGGAAACACTTCACAAGTATTATTTGAGATTCACTCAGCTGATTAATGATATGAACATATACAACATGAAAATCGAGCAATTTCACGTTAATACAAAGTTCTTAAACAATCTTCCACCAGAATAGAGTAAATTTGTGACTGATGTCAAGCTCGTGAAGGATTTTCATACAACGAACTATGAACAGCTTCATGCCTATCTTGAACAACACGAACTCCATGAAAATGAAGTCCGTCTTCTGCGTGAACACAATCAAGATCCACTTGCTTTTGTAGCAAATCAGCAGATGACATCACCACACTTTAACACCTATCAGTCTTCATACAACAATCCTCAACTTCAACCACAATTTTCACCATCTCAATATGGTTCAATTCATCCCAATCAAAATTACTCATCAACTTATCCATCACAACCTCAATTCAATCATTCATCGGTTCAACCAGCATATCCATATCAGTCTCAAATTAATCATTAAACCTTATCTGTTCCACAACTTGCTTATCAATCACCTCAAGTGACTACACAACCAATGACTGAGTCACCTCTTATGGACTCAGGTTTTGCTATTCCTATATTCTCTCCAGGAGATAATCCAATTGCTTGTCTCAAAAGGCAATGGCTTTTTTTACAGCTATATCTTCCTCAAGGTTCCCCTCAACCAATAATCAATTCAGAACTTCCTTTAATCCAAGAAATCAAGCCACTATTCAAGATGGCAGAGTTACAGTGCAACAAGTACAAGGGAGACAAGGTCAAAGCTATTCTAGTACTGGGTATAAGAGTAATGCTACTAGCTCTGGGAGAAACAATGCAAGCGGACAGACAAGGGTTGTTAAATGCTACAGCTGTCAAGGTGAAATGCATATGGCTAGACAATGCACTCAACCGAAGCGACCAAGGAATGTAGCATGATATAAGGAGAAAGAAATGTTTGTTGAAGCTCAGGAAGCTGTACAAATCTTGGATGAAGAGCAACTCGCATTTCTTGCAGATTCAGGAGTTCTAGATGGTTAAGCTATTCACATAATTATTCCAAACAATGCTGCTTTTTAGACTGAGGATCTTGATACGTATGATTCTGACTGTGATGATTTCTCAAATGCACAAGCGGTTCTCATGGCTAACATTTCCAACTATGGTTATGACGTTATCTCAGAGGTAACTCATTCTGAAACCTATCTTAATGATATGGAAAATCAAAGTGTGCATGCCATACAGGATTTTGAACAAACACCAACTGTGGATTTTTCAGATAATAAGATACATAATGATAGCAATATTATTCCGTACTCTCAATATTTAGAAGAAACACAACAGGAAAATGTTTAAGATACTCATTTGCATGCACAACAAGATTCAATGATTTTATCTGTGATATAACAAATGTCGGAACAAATGATTAATCATGTAAATAATTAGGAAAAGGCTAATAAGGAACAGAATAGTGAATCAGTAACCGCTGAGCTAGAGAGATATAAAGAACGAGTAAAAACTCTTAAACAACGTCTTAATATTGATTTAAGCAGCCATGAAAAAATGATTGATTCTCAGATGGATGATATGATTAGGGAGAAGCTTGCACTAAAAGAACAAGTTAACTCGCTTGAGCAAAATCTTTCTAAACAAATCAAAGAAAAGGAATGTTTAATGCAAACATTCACAGTTTTCAAAAGTGAATCCAAACAAAAGGAGGATAAATATATGGAAAACGAAATTTAATTGGAAAAGAAGATAAAGGAACTTGATAATTTTCTTTTTAAAGTGGGTCAATCTACTCAAACAGTGCACATGTTAACTAAGCCACATGCCTTTTATGATAACATACACAAACAAGCTCTAGGTTATCAAAATCCGTTCTATCTTAGGAAAGCTCAGCGGATTAAGCCAACCTTGTATGATGGTATTGTTATGTTTGATAAACATGTTGCTATACATGTGATTGATGATGAGGAAACATTGATTTTGGAAGAAAGGAGTCGATAAAAAATGTCTGAAAAAGCAAAGGATCCAGAGGTTATTGATAAAGAAATTTCTCATAAACCCATTGATTATGAAAAATTAAATAAACTAACTGACGATTTTGGGAAACGTTTTACTCCACAACAAGAAATGGATGCTGAACAAGCATTCTGGTTTCATATACTCAATCCTTCCATTAAATCTTCTAATCCACCACCTGTCAAAGTGGAAGTTCCAAGTGAACTACCTAAGGTGAGTTTGGTGAATGCAAACCTTAAAAAGTTTAAATTCCACCTTGCCCAGTTTGACTCTATGGTAAAGAAGAGGACAACACCTGATGCTCGTACAAAAGGTGAATGGGGGTTTGAACATACTAAAGTTGTGTTTAACAATGAAATTATTCCATTTCTAAACTCTTTAAAATACATCTTCAATGTGTTTGATGGAGATCTTCTAAATGAAATAATGGAAGTAAAGACAGTTTTTGACCAAATGAACACTGTTGTTCAACAGTCTACAGTTGACAAACAATGTTTGGAAATTACTAAAAAAGAATTACTTTTGGAAAATGATCAACTCTTGCAACAAATCATGTCTTTAGAAGTTCTTTTAATTGTGATGAATTCTATGTCTTTGGTTAGTGAATATGTGAATATGGATGGAAAGAGAAAACAAACTTGTAATCTTGAGGCCGAGCTTTTGAAATCACAAAATGCGTTTAATGATCTTTTGAAACGTCACTCACAACTTGAAAAACTTTGTATTTCTCTTGAATGCTCAATACAACT
>BQNB010163595.1:0-14425 GCA_026074375.1 Tanacetum coccineum | reverse complement strand
CGTCCGTTTACGTTGAATGATTATATTTAACTTACGCGATTTAAACAAATAACGCGAAATAAAAACGAACGCGTAGAAGTCCAAAATAAACAGTTGGATTATCGAAGTCCTAAAAGATGCGAAAATGTGAATTGTTACATTCTCCCCGTGTTAAAAGAATTGTGTCCCACAATTCAGTTCGAGTTGCCTTCCGGAATGATGTTGATGAAGAGGCGTAAATCTCATTTAAATCATCCTAATGTGTGCTAGGTAACTTTGCTATCTTAATGTAGCATTCAAGTGGTACGGACCTCAATTCCCTTTATGATAGCTGAACTTATCGGTAGGTTGTCCTTGGGTGGCTACAAATACGTCCTTCCCCTTTTTGGTGTAAGGTGATGTCGACCTTATTGTAAGATGGTGTAAGAGTTCCTTGTGATAAATACATTTATGAAAGATTTTGTTTCTGAAGAAAATCAGTAGAAATTTAGAATTTGACAAAAGTTTTAAGGTGACTACTCTCAGCATGGCATGGTCGTTCCTAAATGCATAGATGATCAGTCTATGCACCAAATATACATAGGTGATCAGACTATGTATGCAACGCTCATTTTCGTCAAAATAGTGTTACCATTTGGTTTGCATAACATATAGCGAAAGTAAAGTTGAAAAAAAATTTGTGATACATAACTTGATAGATAATTTGAAATCATTCGTACAATACAACAGAAATTTAAGCGAAGTTACAACGAGAATTCTTAAGGGATATAGCTTAAGCATTGATATCATATTCGAGGTTATCAATGTCTTGATTGGTTTCTCCTCCTAAGGCATGCACCATTTCACGTGCTTCTGTACTTCTAGCTTGGTTTCCATGGTTTTGATTCTTCAGCTCTGGGTAATCCCTCTTGTAGTGTCCTAGACCTCCACACTCATAACAGGTGAGAGTTCGTTGATACTCAATAGCAGCAGGTGTTCTATAATTCTGGGCCAGATGGCCAATCTTCTTGCATATGTTGCACTTGGGTGCACACTGACCCTTATGATGGTAATTGCACTTGGTGCACAGTGGTAAGGTTGTAGCATACTTTTTCTTCTAATTACCATACTTTATAGTACACGGTCCATTGTGGTGACATTTGCACTTGTTGCATAGAGGTAGAGACCCAACATATTTCTTGTTGTTTGGCCCAACAGCGTGTGCCCTAAACACCTTATGCCCTTTGTGTTGTTGGTTAGAGCTTCCATTGTGGTCACTTTCCCACTTCCTTTTGTTGCTAGCATTCCCTGCTACTTTGTTTTCTTGCTGTTTGGTTTGGTTTATTGACTCGTAAATAGCAATAGCCTCGATAGCATTAGCCACTCGCTGGGCTACAATCTGCTCAATTTCCTCGACACTCATCCCTTGATTAACAGTTGCCATTGTTCTTCAAAGCACAAGAAATTATAATACCCGTTAGATTTCATACAATCATAACGTGACATGACATATGAACAATAAATAAAATGGGATCACATCACATAGTGAAATATAAAACCAACACGAGATCGACATGACATAATACATCCATTCCATATATAATCTGGAAACATACATGATCTGTTTGGTACAAAATGATTCCCTACTGCTAGGTTACAAGATGAAAATAAACTTAGAGCCCTACTAGCCGAGAGTTACCCCGTAATACTTAGTAGGCTATACATGATAGCTAAACGGAAACAAAAGATCTATATAGTCTGCTAGCTGGGAGTAACCCATAAAAACTTAGCAGGCTATATAGTATAGCTACAATATGATAGAAAGGTAAACCTAGGCACTACTACCAGTGTCCTCTAAGGTGTCAACGCGTGCTCCAGCCTCCAAGGCATGGGTACGTATGATACGCTCAATAGCACGATCATCTGCGTCCTGACGCTGCCACTCGTGGCGATACGCCTGAGTCTCTAACACTCTAATCCGTGCCTCTAGTGCCCTGATCTAAGCCTCAGACCTAGCTAAGGCCTGACTGGTCTCGATGCTCTCTTGCTCGTAAGCAAGCCTCTCTCTCCTCAATATCTCAATCTCAGCTCTTACATCAGCCCGGTCCTCCTGGGCCTCCTGATGCCGTGAATAAAACCCCAAACTCTCTCTCCTGCGAACATCTGCCTGGTAACTGACCCTCATGTTGACCACCTCTACGGAGGCCATAGTCCTCCTCTTAGTATCTCAAACCCTGGTATCCACAATGTCTACAAAACTATGATCGACCCTACAGGCCATAGTAGATCTTGGCTGTCTAGCAGCAGCAGCAGCAGAATTCTCCCCAACCTCAACCCTAGGTGTGGGAGCAGTAAGTAGTAACCTCTTCTGAGGCGGCGTGTCAGCCTCAGGAATGTCAGATCTGCGGCTAGTAGATGGTGCAGGTAGTGGTATAGGTAACAATGGTGGCGTCCCTGCTGGAAGTAGTGAATGATATATGGATGGTGTTGTAGCTCTCCTCTGAGCCATGGCTGCTCTAGTATGTGGGGGTTGGATAAGTGTGGGTAGAAGGGATGGTGGTGGTAGTGGCGGTGTAGGTGCAGAAGCAACCTCAGTAATGTATGGCTCTATAGGTGCCTCATCCTCAGCTGGCACTAAATCCTCAGGGTGCTCAGGCTCAGGAATGTACACTGGTACATGATCCTCTAGCTCTATGGGATCAGGTACATACTCTGAAGGACGTGGTGCCTGCTCCAACAACTGTCGGGCAGCCTCCTCGTAAGGATCCTCAAACGGGATACTCCAAGATCGTGCCTCAGAGTGGACGGAAGTATAGGTAACCGCGGAATCAGACGACATAACTGCTGTAACAAGCAAAAATAACTTATATAACTATATTATATAAGACTGGTATGGTATATACGTAGTATAATATAAACACGTATATCAATTATGAATGCATCTGCAACAACTAGTGTATGTATGAATGTAGCACTATGTATGCCCGTGCAAACCACTTTGTGTGTATGCATGTTGAAAATGGTTATCGTCCGCAAAACTTTGACCTGGATCTCTATAACCTTGGCTCTTGAATACCAAAGTCTAACATCCCCAAATGTTCGCACGGAATAAGGGTCCGGGGCGGTTACATCATAGATCCAATAACACAAGGAAATAAAAGAACGATCCAAAAAAGTTTGTTTAAAACCATACATTGGATTTAACAAAGGTATTGTTACATATCCCGAATCTTCACTTGTTCAAAATACAAAGATTTCTAGCCCAACAGATATACAAAATGTAATGCGACAAAATCTTTAATGCATGATATCCAAAACAAAACCACCAATGTATCCCTTGCACCTCGTGCTTATTGACCTCCTGAAAAACATTGCTTTAAAACGTCTACATAATGTATGGTGACTTCCATAGGTATTGATAATCGTATATTGTAGGACCCACAAGAAAGCATAAAAAGAATTTCCAAGTGTATGATAATGCAACAGATGCAGACATCATATAAATGTAATTACGTTGCCCTAAGCTCATGACACTGAAGCTCGACATAAATGAATACCATATAAATGGCCTACATTGCCCGTGATGATGTTCTAACCCGCAACATCCTATGTTCGACATGGTATACGTTCGTTTGCCCAGTGATAGCTAATCACCCGAACGGGGATGTCAATCCCAATAGACCTATTCATAACATTCCGCTCATAAATCCAGTAACTGACAGTTCATGATAATGGGCTCAACTAGGGTTATCGCTACTTAGGCAACACGTAATCATAATGTAAAACTTATCCACTTGTGTCCAATTATAAAACAGTGCATGTTTCTCACCCCAAAAACTTATAAAACAAATCATGTAAAACGTGGGGCTATGAACTCACCTTGAGTGAGCGAATATCAAGTGTATCACAGAAAATGCGTCACGGTAATGATCGAGTGCAACCTAATCCAATATAGGTCGTATAAGTACTAATCACATTGGGTAACTACTACCATATATAATTCTATATAGCTAATCACCATCTAATTATTTTAGTGAAATCATATTTATAAAGTTAAAACGTTTATAAATATACCTTTGGTAAAAATGACATAACTTTCACGTTTCAAGTCCGTTTCTTGCGTTTCTTATGTCCACGCTTTCGTATTAAGACGACGTATCAAAATATGACATTTTTGTATGTGATTTTTACTGTTCATACCAGTTATAAACTTATTTTTATAACTTTAATTAACGTAAAACCCGTAAATGTCGTATTTTATTCGTTATAGCTCCGTTTTTAGCGATTCTTTCGAGTACGTCTTCGTTATTGAAAGTTCTATCAATTTATTGATGTTTTCAAAATATATGTTTCTGTCATGAATAGTAAATTTTACTGTTCATAGTTTATAAAATTACTTTTATAAACTTTAATTATCGTAAACGCCGTATTTTATTCGTTTTAGCTCCGTTTTTAGTAATTCTTTCGAGCACGATCTCGTAATTGAAAGTTCTATTTATTTATGAGGTTTACAAAAACAAATGTTCCTGAGATGAACAGTAACTTTTATAAAAATAGTTTTATAAAAGTATTTTTATACATTTTAAGTATATAAACTCGCGTAATTCATAACTTCTTCGTTTTAAATTGAAAAATTATGTTTATTATTGTTTTGGAATCCTTAAAATATGTGTGATTTAATAAAAATACCAAACCTTCTGTTTGTAGAATTTTTATAACAATTTATAAAAATTCTTTTATAACTCCGGTTATTATCGTAAAACTCGTAAACTACGTATCTTTTTCGTTGTAAATCGGTTTTTCAAGTTCCTTATATGCCCGAAATTGTCATGAGACGTATTATTGTATAAAATGTAATCTCTACTATTTGGAATTCGAAACCAAACAGCACTTTTATGTCCTTTATATAACTAATTATATACACTTGTTTTTATATACTTTTTAACCTAATAAAATACCACAAGTTTTCCACAACCTTTTATATCATATGTCATACATATATAATGTCCATAGGTCCATATGGTGTCTATGAGTCCAAAATATCAAGTCCTTAACAAGGCTTTAAAATCATAAACTTTCTTAAGTAACTTTTAATCACTAGTTTGTATATACACTTTTTATGCTTTAACAAACATGTTACAATACTTATAATCCCATTATATCATGATATTACCAATCACATAACATATGAAAAAGTGTACAAAATAATGATCACAAATAAAAACTCTTTTTACATGTTTAAAAGTCCTAAATGGTGATTTTGCTATAAAGAACTAATATACACATAAACTGATAAATGTAAATTCATAAAGGGTTTTAGATAACCTTAGGGTGATGTAAGATGATAACCCACAATATCTAAACCCTTGTTTAGATATTAAACCCTAGCTTTCAAGCTTTAAAAACCCTAATCCAATATGAAACCCTAATTTCTCTTTTCCTTTGATTAACCTTCTTAATCAACTAACCAAGCTTCCAAACCTTCTTGTATCGCCTTAGATATGATCTTAGTTACTTGTATAAGTGGTACCTAGTAAGGAAAAAGGGAGAGAAAAATGATGATTTTTCTTAAGTGTTATGACTTGTGTGTTTATCTTTCAAAAGTGCAAGACTTATATGTATCAAGGACTAGCCAAGTGGTTAAACAAAGACTATAAGTCACCAAAATGACGTGTTTCAAGGGGTATGTCTTATGTCAATGTATGGGTTTTACTTGAAGAAGTTCATGGTTTTATTGTTGTGTGAATGTACAGTGCAAGTTGCAAGAATTTTTATGATATTTTCTTTGTATCTCTACTACAATCCGGCCATATATGAGATATGTATGATATTTTTTTGTAATTTTGTGAGTTATTGGGTATAAAAGTTGTGGTATTTGTTGATGCGTAGAAAGTTTTGGTGGGTTCCGGGTTTATGCTAAACGTATTTTTTAGCAAAAGTAAACACTTACGCATCCAATTAAAATAAAATGGAAAAGTTAGATAATTATCCTCAAAATAATTATTTAACACTTGCTTGATTGTATACATATAATTTTTTGTGCCCCCGTTTTTACATTGTATCGATCATTTTTAGGCTTACGGATTTAACTTAACGTTTACGATTTTATAAACAAACGAGTTAAAATACTAAAAATACATAGTGAATTTATTTGACGTCGCAAAATGACCCTAAATTTAAATAAAAAATGGTGGTGTTTATAAAAATTACGCTCGTGTTCCTTTCAAAAAATCATCCAACTTTGGTTACCAGAAGTCCCCAACAGTTGGTAGCAGCAGTTTTCGAAGCAACAACTACAGAAAGGACAAAGGTTTTTATCACTTATTTTTTCATCAATTATAGTTTTTTTTCTTTCATGGATACATTGTTATAATTTTATCATTATTCCGTGTTTGATTTGAAATATATATGATGTCCATTACCTTTATTCCCTTTTAGTTCTAAAAAATGAAAGCAAAAATTTAGATGCCTACGATTATGTGTGTTATATATCATGGTAAATATGTTTTCTGTGTTCGAATGAAATATAATGGTTGCAAGATATTTATTCAAGCAATATCTATAACAATTTTCTATGATATTTTTGTATGGTATGGTATTAATTTTCTATGCAAGATCTTAAGAATGAAATACAGATGCCTAGTATTGTTGTTGTTAATATGTCATTGTAAATAAAACACCTTTGTTCGAATGAAATATAATGAAGGAAACAATTTTGTTGGTTGCAAAATCTGTATTCAAGCAATAACTATAATAGTGGTTTATATATAATGGTGAATAATTTTTGAAAGATATATGGTTTTTGACAAGTTTAAAAACTCAGAGGTTGTTGATGCAAGCAACATCACTATGATCAAGGATGTTGATCCAATGCTTGAAAACATTATTGTTCATGGTCGTTGATTTCTCTTTGGCACTCCATAGGTTGAACGAGGCTCATAACCCATACAACCTAGATATGGTGTTACAGGATTCTCAAGTATCTATCATGAAAGTTGTATAAAAATAATATCTTTACTTATATATCAGAATCATAATCTATGTATTTTGTTTCATTTCCATCACAGAATAGCATAATCCCGCCGAACTTTAGGTTGTCATTGTCATAATGATCGAGACGTTTGGTTTATAAGTTCTGAGACCTTTGTCATGAACTTCGGGAAAGTTACTACAACTATACCTTATTTGTAGACTTTAATCTATTTTGTTTGTTTTATATATTTTAACAATAATTTTACTTCCCTTTCCTCATAACTAACCTTAGGATCTACGCGAATGAGGATGTGTGCGAGCATGGATGTCTATTCCGTCGATACGGCCATGTATTCATGTCTCAGCTGCCTTGTTTGACAACGACCTTTGGTGAAAGTCAGAAGCTCCACACCCTATAATCATTCTTCATCTTAATAAGAATGATTAAAAACCCGAGCCTTCTAATAAATCCCAATTACCTTTTGACTTGTTACTCCTTAGCTTTAGAGGTGGAGATGTGTATCCTTGCCAAGCCTATGATACGAATCTAATCACGACTGAGCAAATGAGCGTACCACTATAATGATACACCCTAAATTAGTTGAGTGATCTGAGTGATTTCATTTCCATATTTCGTGAGGAGCTTGGTTTCGTACAGGTGATCTAAACATGAAAGAAATGCTTGACGGAAAAATCCTTAACCTCGGTTGGGATACATTTTCAAAATCTTTCTAAAGTCTACTTGAGGACAAGTAGGATTCAAGTGGGGGAATATTTGATTTCATCAAATAACGTCATACTTTACTATCATTAATCCCATGTAATTTACCCACTTTTAGTAATTTATTGCAAGAATTGGAACTTTAATTCTAAAGTTTATTATTGCAGTAAATAATGGATCACTTGTGAAGAAGAAGCACACAAGGCCAATTCTAAGTATATTTTCTTAGACCAAGACAATTTAAGAATACTATTGCTGCACCTATACGCCAAACCAGCAATGAAGATACGAGCGTATCAGCTCCAGCTCAGCACAAAACGCGTAATGAACAATTCCCGATCCAAATGTATCCACTACAACCAATACATCCGTATGCACATCTGGTCATCATCAAAGATACACATTTCACTAAGATTGATTGGAATTATCTTTAATGATTGATCTATCGCGACTTCCAAGGAAAATTAACCCCTATACTCCGTATCTAACTACCTTATACCTTATCCAATCATATTTTAGAGGCATAAAAACAAGACACAAATATGAGTTTAGGATGCAATATGACGTTCTCTTATAGTATAACAACTAAAGTCGAATTTCTCAAGCAAGAAGAGCAAGACAGGTCGAGCACTACTCCTAATTTCATAGAAGACATCGTGTAATTCTTACTTTCCTTAATCCATTCCAATTTTAAAATGTTGATCACTTTGTAATAATGACAATGAATATGGGCAAAACCTGTCGGGTATTAGCCATGTTAAGAGATCATAATATTTTTTTTTTTTTTTTGTTTTGTTTTTAATCTGCTTGCTTAATTTATCGTTGGTTGTTTAATTATGTTCTATCTCCTTAATTACTTGTTTATGTGGTTGTACATGCGACCTATCATACCAACAGTGTCTAGGAGACTAACCAGTAACCTAGCATCTGAGATGGCACTCCAAGTTTTGGTATTAAATATGCCCGAACCAATAGGATCACAAATGACACCTTATCATTACTCTTTGATTATGAGCTTAGTTGACCGGCAGGTGACCCGATAATTGTTCAACCAGTATTGTTCATTTATTAATTGGTATTGATTTGGGTGGTGGACTACCGGTGTATAAAACAACATCAAGCAATAAGTGGGTAAAGTCCCGATGGGCTAGGGTATTAACAGGATCACCACTGCTTTAATTCCCTATGGTAGATTATAATTAAACTATAAGATGCTTTATTCGGGTGCATTAATCGTGACAGGATTGTTCGTATCTAGGTCTTAGGAAGAAGTACCGCCAAGTCTTTAAGAATAGAATATGCCGCCTCGAAATAAGCAGCCATTGCACTAATTAAACAAACCAGCATTTAATCAGATTTAACAAGTTTAATAAATTTTTTCTATTCTTTGGCTCTTTCCGCCTCTTTTGTCCTTGTACTTTATTTGCTTTAATATGTATTGTGCTTAGACTTGATATTTGTTCACCATACACTTGTGCCAGTTCTCTCTTTCTGAAAACCCCCCTTTTTACCTCTAGACATATGTATAGCAGAGTTATAACCAGTAGTTAGACTAATCTAGATAGAAAAAAATACTGAAATAAATAATAGGTTAACTCCTCACTCTTAGTGTTCGACACCCTTCTTACCGCGAAGCTACATCTTGACCAGGTACTCTGCCCGTTAAAGTGTTATCTTTGTTAGTCAGCAAATATAAATGTAAACCATTATAACCTAAATAACACACCTATCCCCGACACAATTAGGTATCCACTATCAAATAACAACACTAGCAGCTCTAATGAAGTAGTTAATGCTGCTCATAGAGTTACTACTGCTAGCACTCAAGTTAATACTGCTTACTCTACAAATATTGATAACTTGAGTGATGCTGTTATTTGTTCATTCTTTGCTAGTCAACCAAATAGTCCTCAACTTGCACAATTGGAGGAACTTGCACAAATTCTATTCCTAATGATGACATAGAAAGATGGATTTGAGATGCAAATGCCATGTTGACTATAGGCTAGAAGTTTTTGATAGGAAATAATAGGAAGGAAGTCTTACTGTTAATGGCAATGAGACTATTAGTTTTGATAAGTCCCAAATGGAGTGCTACAACTGCCACAAGAGGGGACATTTTGCTAGGGAGTGCAGAGCTCCAAGAAATCAAGACAACAAAAACAAGGAAAGCTCAATAAGGAGTGAAACATCTACTACCACAGCTTTGGAGTCATGTGATGGCCTTTGTGGATATGATTAGAGTGATCAGGCAGAGGAAGGGCCTAATTATGCACTCATGGCTTACTCATCTTCAAGTTCTGACTCAAAGGTATCCAATGATTCAAAATCTTGTATGGAAATGGTTAAATTACTTAAATCTCAAAATGATCAACTATTAAGAGTATTATAAGAAATCTAGTTTAATGGTTTTAGGTTATAAAACAGGTTTAGAATCAGTGGAAGAAAAACTTGAATTTTATAAAAAGAATGAGTCTGTTTATGTAGAAAACATTAATGGCTTAAAATAGGATATTCAAGTAGGAGAAATAACTATTAGAGAGCTTAGGAAGAAGCTTGAAAAAATTCAAAAAGAAAAAGATAGCATTCAATTTAATGTAGATAAATTTGAAAATGCATCTAAAAGTTTAAACAAGCTCATAGAGTGTCAGATTGTTGATAATTGCAAGAAAGGTTTAGGCTATGAAAAATATAATGCAGTTCCACCTCCCTACACAGGAAATTTCATGCCTCCAACACCTGATTTATCTTTTACTGGTTTAGATGAGTTTGTTAATAAGCTTGTAGTTGAGAACAGAAAGTCTGATGAAGAAGTGTCTAAGGTAGTTAGGAAGTCTGATGATTCCCTAATTATTGAAGATTGGGTGTCAAATAGTGAGGAAGAAAATGTGTCTTGAACTAAAACTAAGAAGAAAACAGTCAAGCCTAGTATTATTAAGAAAGATTTTGACAAATCTAAACAACAAAAAAAACTACTAGGAAAACTGTTAAACAAGTTTGAGAAAAAAAACCAACATAGGCCAAAACCTTAAAGTCCAAGAGAAATCAAAGAAAATTTAGAACACAATGATGCTCAAAAACGTAGGAAGAAAAAAAAAAAAAAAAAAAAAAAAAAAATTTTAGATGTTTAATAAGGCCTGTTATGTGTGTGGAAGCTTTGATCATCTGCAAGTTGATTGCAATTACCATCAAAACGTTCAAAGCAAAGGATTTAAAACCTGTTTGGAACAATACTCAAAGGGTGAATCATCAAAACTTTGCTAAAAAGACTCATCCCTGTGCTAAAAAGAACTTAGTTCCAAGAGCAGTACTAATGAAGTCTGGTTTAGTATCAGTTAATACTGCTAAACAAGTTAATACTGCTCACTCAAAAACAATAGTAAATGCTGCTAGACCAATGTCATATCTTTCTAAAACAGCACATTCAACTGTTAAGAGGCCCATTCATAAGAACACAACATTCAAAAACAGTAATATTGATCAAAGGGTTAATACTGTTAGTGGTAAAATATTTAATACTGCTAGGCCAAAAGTAGTAGTTGTTGTTATGAAAAATAGTTTTAATGCTATTAAGGCCTCAACTTGTTGGGTTTGGAAACTAAAGACTAAAGTTTTAGACCATGTTTCTAAACACAACAGTGCATCAATCACCCTAAAGAAGTTTAATTATATTGACGCATAAGGCAGATCCAAGTCAGTGATGGTTTGGGTCCCCAAAAGAAACTGATTTTCTTATCTAATGTGTAGGGCAATCCACAAATGGATTTACAAGATCAAGGAGTAATTGATAGTGGATGCTCAAGGCACATGACAGGTAACATGTCCCATCTTACAGACTATGAAGCGATAGATGGAGGATATGTTGCTTTTAGAGGGAACCCCAAATGAGAGAAAATCACAGGAAAAGGTACCATTAAAACTGGTAATCTAGATTTTGAAAATGAGTATTTTGGTTAGAGAGTTACAGTTTAACTCTTTAGTTCCACAAATGTGTGATAAAAAGAATAGAGTTCTTTTTATGACACTGAATGTATTGTTTTTATCCCAAACTTTAAGTTAATTGAAGAAATGTCAAGTTTACTAGAGTATCCCTAGAAAGAAAAATATGTATAGTAATTGATTTAAAGAACATAGTTTCCCAAAATGAGTTTAAACATCCTTTGCAAAAGCCAAATCTGATGAATCAAACTTTGGCATAGAAGGCAAGTTCACTAAATATAAAACCATGATAACTTTGGTTAAGGGAAACTTGTAAGAGGTTTACCTTCCAAACTTTTGAAAAGATCAAACCTGTTTGCTTGTCAAAATGGCAAGCAGCACAGATCCACTGTAAATTCAAACAGATGAACTCAATCAGTCTTCTTTTACATTTGTTGCATAACAGAGCCTCTTATAAGTCCAAACATTTGTAAAAATCCTTATGAAGAAAATGTATTGCCTAGTTGTCACAGATGATTTCAGTAGGTTTACATGGGTTTTCTTTCTAGCTACTAAGGATGAGACTAGTGGCATTCTTAAGTCCTTTATAACTGGGATAGAAAATCTAGTAGATCACAAGGTTAAGGTGATTAGATGTGATAATGGGACTAAGTTTAAAAACAAAGAGATGAATCCGTTTTATGAGATGAAGGGTATTTTGAGACAATATAGTGTAGCTAGAACTCCTCAACAAAATGGAGTTACTGAAAGGAGGAATAGGACATTAATTGAGGCTGCTGGGACTATGCTAGCTGATTCTAATTTGCTAACTACTTTTTGGGCAGAAGTAGTTAATACTACTTGCTCTGTGCAAAATAGAGTGTTAGTAGTTAAGCCTCATAACAAGACCCCATATGAACCTTTTCATGGTAGAACACCAACTTTAAGTTTTATGAGACCATTTGGGTGTCCTATTACCATTCTTAATACCATATATCACTTAGGCAAATTTAATGGTAAGGCTGATGAAGGTTTCTTTGTTGGATACTCCTTGAATAGTAAAGCCTTTAGAGTATTTAATAGTAGAACAAGGATAGTAGAAGAAAACTTGCATATTAGGTCTATTGAGAATATACCTAATGTTGTAGGTAGTGGACCAGATTGGCTATTTGATATTAATGCACTAACAAGAACAATGAATTATAAGCCAATTGTTGCAGGTACACAGTCTAATGGTTTTGCAGGTACAAAAGCAAGTGATAATGCAGGTCAAGCTAGAAAGGAGACATAACCTATTAAAAATTACATTTTGCTACCATTATGGCCTGTTGATCCACCATTTTCCTAAGATCCAAAGAGTTCTCAAGATGATGGATCCAAACCTTTAAGTGATGATGAGAAGAAGGTTGATGAAGATCCAAGAAAAGATAGTAAAATTATTGATCAGGAGAAGGATAATAATATTAATAGCACTAACAATGTTAATGCTGCTAGCACAAATGAAGTTAATACTGTTGGTGGAAAAACAAGCATTGAACTTCCAGATGATCCAAATATGCCTGCTTTGGAAGATATACGCATATTTGACCTCTCAAGAGATAATGAAGATGTTGGTGCAGAGGCTGACATAAACAATTTGGATACAACAATCCAAGTCAGTCCTATTCTAACTACAAGAATTCATAAAGATCATCATCTCAATCAAGCGATTGGAGATTTGCAATCAGCTACATAAACAAGAAACATGTTAAAGAATTTAGAGGAGCATAGGTTTGTTAGTACTATTCAACAAAGAATAAACCATCAAGACCTTCAAAACTGCTTGTTTGCTTGCTTTTTATCACAGGAAAAACCCATAAAGGTAATTCATGCATTGAAGGATCTAAGCTGGATAGAGGCTATGCATGAAGAGCTTCTACAATTCAAGTTACAAGAAGTTTGGACTTTGGTGGATTTACCAAATGTAAAAAGGGCTATAGGCACTAAATGGGTTTTTAGGAATAAAAATGATGAAAGAGGAATTGTGATAAGAAATAAAGAAAGATTGGTTGCTCAAGGGTATACACAAGAAGAAAGGATTGACTATGATGAAGTCTTTGCTCCTGTTGCAAGAATTGAAGCAATTAGGCTATTTTTAGCTTATGCTTCATTTAAAGATTTTGTGGTGTATCAAATGGATGTAAAAAGTGCTTTTCTCTATGGGAAGATTGAAAAAGAAGTGTATGTATGCCAACCACCAGGATTTGAAGATCCAGACTTTCCTGATAGAGTATACAAGGTTGAAAAATCACTGTATGGACTACATCAAGCTCCTAGAGCTTGGTATGAAACCTTGTCAACATATTTGTTGGACAATGGGTTTCAAAGAGGGAAAATTGACAAGATCTTATTCATCAAAAGGCACAAAGATGATATTTTGCTGGTCTAAGGTTATGTGGATGATATCATCTTAGGTTCAACAAAGAAGGAGCTATGCAATGCGTTTAAGAAGTTGATGCATGAGAAATTTTAGATCAGTTCTATAGGAGAACTTACATTCTTCTTGGGATTACAAGTGCAACAGTAGAAGGATGGCATATTTATTAGTCAAGATAGATATGTTGTAGAAATTTTAAAGAAATTTAGGTTTACAGAAGTCAAGAATGCAAGCACACCAATGGAAACTCAAAAGCCTCTGCTCAAGGATGAAGATGGTGAAGAAGTGGATGTTCATATGTATAGGTCAATGATTGGTTCATTGATGTATCTTACATCTTCAAGACCTGACATCATGTTGATGTGGACAAGTGCTTTAGATTCAGAATCAACTACTTGATTATGGGTACAATTTTATGCATACCAAGATCTTTATTGACA
>BQNB010163594.1:0-14425 GCA_026074375.1 Tanacetum coccineum | reverse complement strand
GTTTAAATATGAATGCAAGTTTCAACGAATATATTTATCCACTGTGTCATCACAGTACCATGTAAAATATTTATAAAATATGCACGACCCATTTTATGTTACCAAAAGTACCAATCTTATCCCAAAGATGTTTATAAATAATGCATGACAGATGTAATGTCACCAAACTGTTCCAAGTATGTATGTGTCGGGGGGCCCTGTAGTCCCCAACATGATCCGACATGTTATAACGTTCGTTTACCTGGTGATAGCTAATCACCCGAACGGGGATTGTCAATCCCGAATAGATCTATTTCATAACATACGCGCAGACAACATGCTATAACGTTCGTTTGCTAAGTGATAGCTAATCACTCGAACGGGGATTATCAATCCCAAATAAATCTATTTCATAACATTCGCGCTCACCCTCCAAGTGATTTACAGTTCATGACGCTGTGACGTAGACTTGTTGTATGTGCCCGATTCGAGCAGTGATACAAATAATGTGTTCCCATCGTGGGTGTTCCATCTGCAACACCCGGGCATGTAGTGCTTGTTGGCCCCGCAGGCGCCACTACAAATCGTAATCCGAAAATCATTTCAAATGTAAAGTATGCATTTGTGACCAAAATAAAGTCAAATAATGTATCCCATAGCGAGCTATGCAAATAAGTATGTAAACCGATTTGAAATCAATCATGTAAATGTGTTTGTAATGAATTGCAAAAATCAAGTATGTAAACCAAGTATGTAGAATAGTATGTAAAAGATATTGTAAACGAATATGTAAACAAGTTGTATTGAGCATGTATTCTCCCCCGAGATTTGTAAAGTAAATGTAAAACAAGTGAAAGAGGGGCTATAAACTCACATCGATGTTGAAGAACGATTGGCGGGAATGTACACATTGAGTACAAGACGAAACGGAAACTGAAACGGCTCGACCAAGAAGTTGCGACTAATCTTAACTGAAGTCTCGCTAGCCTAGGGTAATGCGTTTGGGTTTCCCGATGAATTGTTATGTCAACGCGACACGTTGATAAAAGATTTAGATTTAAAGTTGTAATAGTTTGGTGGTTGGTTAAATAAATAAATTGAAAATATACGCAAAGCGTGTAATATATATTCGTTATATACTTCTTATGAAAAATAACCCTTATATAATTCTTACCGTAAATTATATCACAAAAACGATCAATCCAAAGATTTATGAAAAGTATATAATACCTTGCAGGTCTTATATAATAAATGCGAGTTGTTAATTAAACCAAATTAGTTTGACTCCAATTTAATTAACAAAAGACTTTGAATAAAAGTTGCCACGTATCTTACTATACCCAACCCACCCACTCCTACATTACCCCCTAAAAAAAAAAACACCCCAAACACCCCAAACAAACCACACAACACCAAAATTTAACAACATAAAAACTATAGACTATACACCAACATAAATCGCAAAGACACATGATAACTAAACCTCCCCGCACACTACCCCCTTAGACAAATAAAAAAAACCCCAAAACCACACACATACACACTAACAACTCCCTAAAAATGTTGTCCCCAATCTACTCCCACTGTTAATAACGCGCCTATACGTGTCCACATGCCACATATATACAAATTTCGTCAATGCACCATTATAGTTAACCGCTAAATCGTTTATCCCATTTACGCCACAAACCACAACATGTGAGACAGACTATAGCAGACAATGAATGATATAGTGAAATCAATCGCGTTTCAAATATTACAAATGACGGGGTTTAGATAATATGTATATATACAACCATTATATTTTAAATTTACAAACAGTTATTAGATTATATTTATTTAAACGATTAAAACCCACCAAATAATATTTATCCAGTTTTAATATTTATTAAAACTTAAGTTATTTTTTTATTTATCGTTTCGATATATAAAAACCAAACAAACCCTCGTCGTTTCCTCGTTAATTCGCTAAACCAAACACCCCCGTTTAGCAAAACTGCCAAACCAAACACCCTTCTATTTGATTTATGTCGTCCTAAACGCACCCTCACAGCTTTCTACTCACCCAAACGCAGCCCTAGCTGCTGAAAACTAAACCGGACCCCTTTCTCTCCATGCTACAAAACAAAACCTTGTGCTCTTTTGTTCAAACCAACGCATTACAGGCTGTTAACCCAAACCAAGGGCACCCTTTCCGGTATTTATAACACGGAACAAACCCACCCTTGCGGTGGTTCCTGCTGCCAATCGCACCCTTGGTGCCTAATATCAAACCAAAACACACCCTCGTGGGGCGATACTAGAACCACTGCCCTAACACCCCCACCTTCGTAACCGCGAGCGGCTGCATTGGAGCGTATAGGTTGAGAAACCCCCTTCATTATGAGGTCTCACGTGGGTAACACAACAAGCAACCACCCTCTTTTTTTGTTTTATCCCAAAAAACCAAACTCACAGATAGAACAAATACCCACCCCTTCAATTATATTAACTCGCACACACACCGCTCCCTAAATGATGACAAAAAACCCCAGCAACCTTAGGTGTTTTTCTTATACCAAATGCACTCTTATATAAAATCCCACGCCCCCCAACCTCCCCACCCCCCAAAAAAAAAAAAAAATAAAAAAAATATACCCCACTCCCCCTCCACCTCAAACATTATAAAACACCCCCTCTCATAATACATACACTCTCCCCAATCCCCCACCTTATTCACATCCCCCCCTCAAATTATAAAATCCCACCCCTACACCAAAAACCACCCCCCATCTCAACCCAATCCCCCCCCAAAAAAAAAAATAGATCCCCCCCTTCCACAACACAACAAACGCCCCCCTCCACCTTCATTATACCCCCCCACCTCCCCCCACCAATATAATACTATAACAACCTCACCTTTTTTCTTAAAAAAAAAAAAATATAAATCCCCTACTTGTAATTAATTGACCAAAACTAAAATCACCCCAAATACCTACTTAATACTATCAATCTCCTCATTATTACTTTATTATCCTACTCATTATCATTATTATCATCAACATATTATTCAACCCCTCATCTTTAATATTCACGCTCGCATCCAATAGATATTCCATCAATATTTTTTTATATAACCCATTTATTTATATACCCTCCATTTATATATATACAAAACCATATTAATCTTATCTTATCACTCACATCCTTTTTTCGATTATTTACCTACCTAATCCCACATTTTCTACATTTTTCTTCTCCTTCCCCTAACTCTCATTCTTTATTCTTTAAAACTTTAACTTACCTTGTTGTGTGATTATATGTTAAAATGAAAGATATATAAAAAAACTAAACTAAATATTAATATAAAAACCCCCATCCCATCCATACCCAACACCACCACTAACCCCCCATTTATACCAAATACCCAACACCCATCCTAAAATAACCCCATATTAACCCCTCTACACGATCAATCCCCTACTAAACCCCTCTCACAATCCCCCTCCCCCCCCCCCCCCCTCAGTGTGTGTGTCCCCAATAACTCACATCATAATAATCATACCAAAAATAGATATAGAGTACGCACACCATCCTAACATATATGTAAACGTTTTATAAACAATTCATTCTACAAAACGTTTCTTAATCTCCTTTGTGCCTTGGTATACAACAATAAAAGAAATTTTAACTCTCGAATGTTGAGTTATCAACAACGCTTATATAAGTTTTAAAATATTAAAAAATTATTTAATATTTTATTAAGTGATAAGTGTATTAAAATTACTTTAATATTTTTGGTGTGTCGGTACCCGTTGTGTGCAGTTTTCAAAACTTTGCGGGGCTGTTTTAGCCCTCTTCTGCTTGTTTTCAAGTCTCGGGTAAAGCTAAAAAGTTGTCAGGAATTTCATTTTACATCAAATTTCTTTAGGGTCTGAGTCGTGAAAACGTGATTTAGATGATCGTTCTTATGAGTCAAGCTAGACCCTAAAAGTCAAAGATTGAAGTCGTCATTTAAAATTTCGAAAATTCTCGGATGTTACATCATCCTTTAACATTCATACCATATAAATATGACCAAAACACTCACATTTGCCTTATTTCAATGATACTCTCATATCATCAACTGATAATGGACAGTTTAGAATAAATAAATTATTCATGGATTTAAATATGCTAATATAGAACACAATTGTATAAATGAAGATGATCATACCAGGTATATTAATTCATTGTTTAATATAATTGCTTAACGTTCCATTATCCAAATACTAAAAACATGATATTACATATACTCAATCTGACAAAGTTCAATTTTCTCGAATAACACACCCCAGAGAGAGATAGAGACCCCACTATATAGATACAAATACCTCAAACCCAACACAACCCCCCCACCTAATACAATTACACCCATATCTTCAACAATAAACCCCCACCCCCATCCTATCCTTAAATTACCACACTCTTAAATACCCACTAAATTCTCAATATTTAACCACTATACCACCACCAACTCCAACTAACCACTCAACATTTTTTTTTTGAATCAATCCAAACCACCTATAAAAGCCATTAAACATAACATCTTCCCAACAGTTACTTCCCAAACTGTAAAGTATTCTTATTCTTTAATAAATAGTGCAACAATGCTTTCAATCAAGCATGTCTAGTCAACAATATTATTATTTATGATGAAAATCCTGCTTTGACTAGGATTGAGAGTCATCTCAATCAAAAATAAGCACTAGTGTATAAACTCAACACTAATCTCCTTATTAAAATCCGTAAACGATGAACATGTCTTTAGTCCTTTGCAGGCCTTTTAGAATGTTCTTTTAATAGTACTCTAATGACTTTAACTTAGTTTCTATGGTTGTAGATTCATCTTGCCTTCATGCAAGTATTACCATTATTCTAATACATATCATGACATTCATAATGAAACCTTTAGCTAAACTAAACTTTTCATGTATGTGTTCAACTCATCATGTGAGATAGAACTTTGAGTCTTGCTCAATGAGGTGTCATATTATGTTAGACTTATTAATCGCGTATGTTTATCCTAATAAACATGTGTCTCAAGGTTGTATGTGTTATTTCGTATATCTCTCGATAGAAATATTATTCCAAACTAAGGATTAAAATCTAGCTTAGGTGGAATATTATTTCGAATATGTTGACAACATATAAGATATAAGAAAAACAAAAACATAATGCTCCGACTAGCTTTAAGGTGTACTCGGGAGTTGTCTTTGTTTCAATCAAAATCAAATTATTGATTTAAACTTAAGATTCCAGCTCCGCTTTAATCCACACTTGGTTTTTTTACGGCTTGTACATTTTCTAAAGATAATTTGGATTCATAAATCCTTTTGATTACATAACGTCTTCGCAAAGGTAATCATTCAAGAACGAGTTTTGACATCTAATTGCCATATTTCATATTCTTGAAATAAAGTATGGTAATTAATATCTTTATTCATTTAACGCTTGCAAGGAAAAGAAGCTTTAATCATAGTCAATTGCTTAAGTATAAGTAAAACCCTTATCACAAGGCGTGCATTTAAATGTGTGTACATTTTTGTCCATATTAGTTTTCTCCTAGAAGAACCAATTAATCTTCTCAGTCTTACCGATTGGTGAAAGATCAATCAAATTCCAAAAATGATTTTCTTTCATGGACTATATCTCAACATTTATTATGTCGTTAGCTAGTACATTCAAAAGGTTGTGTAAGAAGAGACTTTCTCCAAAAACAAATGCTCCCACTTGCTTCGTGTAAGAGGAGACTTTCTCAAAATACACAGCAAGTCGAGCAACAATAAAATTGTTCTCATTTGGGATGTATAATGTACACTGACAGTTCTTGACTCTAGTTTGCTAATAACACGCTTAACGTGATCTCAACAAATTCAGAACTTCAGTTAAGACTTAATGGGAGTCTTCCCATTCCATAACCTGATGGTGTCTTAGTTACCTTCTTGGTTGGAACCATATTGAGTAAATACGTGGCTTACTTAATTTTGTTAACCTTGATAAGATTAGAGGTAGGGTAGTTAGAGTTATCAAAAATCAAACAATATCAACAGAGTTGGATTTTACATATCAAACATACCATACCGATGTAGTATTCTCTGAGTAATGGGATTATGAGACAGTATCACAATTCCATAGATAACCTAATACACTTTGGCTCACATACTTGCCAATTTGTTCAATCATAATGGCATTAATAGTAATTTCAAGCCAATTGCATGCTATAACGTAGAAGTCTTATAGAAGATAAAGGATTTTATGTACATGTCTTAACAAGATGACATAACACGTTAATCGCTAACTTTGCATTATAAGTCTTAGAGAAGTTCAAGGATTTTATGTACATGTCTTAACAAGAAGACATAACACGTTAATCGCTAACTTTGCATTATAAGTCTTAGAGAAGTTCAAGGATTTTATGTACATGTCTTAACAAGAAGACATAACACGTTAATCGTTAACTTTATGTTATAAGTCTTTGAACATTTCAATGACTTTATGTACATTTTTTAACTAGGAGACATGACAAGTCAATTGCTTACTTTATAAAAGTCTTAGAACAGTTCAAGGACCTTATGTTTATGTCTTTACAAGAAGTCATAAGCATATTAAATAAAGCATTATTGAACGCCGACTCTTGGCTTCAACTATCTTTTTAAGTTAATTACGTGCTTCTTATTGATGTCTTTACAAAAAGAAACAATCATATTGGCTAAACCTTTTAGTGAATATGATGAAGTAGGTATTCATTATTTCTTGACACTAGTTCTAAGTAGGGCGACATACATCAAGGTGTATAAGTCCTAGTAGAATATTAGTTGTTTTACCATACTAGTTAAGAAAAACCATTAGTCATATTTTTATGTGTTGTACCATGTACACAATTAAGATTTCTCCCACTTGTGCACGGCACAACATCAAGCATTTATACAAATAAGTGAGCATATTATGAGTTAGGTTATGATCCTAAGACTAGTGAGTTATGAGTCTACCACGCTTCCGAATGTTTGTATGAATAATATGACAATGTCCAGATACGATATGATTTAAGTCAAACTTAAATCACATTTGCATTACAGTATATCTAGAACTTTATTGTTTAATAAGCAATCGTGTATAAACATTGTATAGATAACTTTTTAGGCAACGACATCAGAAAAGCGACAAGTTATCTAATAGAATAATATGCAATGATTCTTATAAAACTATGATGCTTCATATGTGAAAATTAATGTATTATTTCAAGACCAGCTAGAAATAAAATAGGTCACTTATAAGGTGATAAGCTCATAGCTCCCACTGAATTTAGACAACATTACATGTGCGTCTATATCAGTAGTAAAATGCATTGCTCCCACTAGACAAGACAATATTAAATGTGTGTCTATACCAATGAAGTACAAGTAGCAATTTATTTACTTTTCTACTCTTTGAATATCAACACATTATCTCTAATGTGAGCCTTACGGACTAGGGTGAGCATTTCGGACTGTCGACCGGACCGGATCGAAAAACCGGACCAAACCGGACCGACCGGACTGGACCGAACGGTCCGCGGTCCATGCTTTTTATTAAATTCGGTCCGCGGTCCGCGGTCCGGTCAGTCTGGTCCGGACTGGTCTGGTCTTACAAAAAACCCGATGATTATGCCTTATTGAGATTTCCATTTCTAATTATTAAAACTGTAACACCCCCAAATTGGGTCGCAGCGGAATATGGGTCCGGGGCGTGTTACTTTATGGATCAACAACACAAGAGATATATAGAACGACCAAAAAGTCGTTTGAAAACGATACATTGGATTTAACAAAGTCATTGTTACATAAGCCCGTAGCTTAACTTGTTCACTAAATCAAAATACAAAGATTTTCCGCCCATAATAGTTAACAAAATGAAATGCGACAAAATCTTTAATGCAAGACATCCATATCAAAACCACCAATGTATCCATCGCACCTTGTGCTTATTGATCCCCTGAAAAACATTGCTTTAAAACGTCAACAATATGTTGGTGAATTCATAGGTTTGATAAATCATATATTGTAGGACCACAAGATTTCCCCAAGTGTATGATAATGCAACAGATGCAGATATCATATAAATGTAATTACGTTGCTCTAAGCTCATGACACTGAAGCTTGACGTGTATGAATACCAAATTAATGGCCTACATTGCCCGTGATGATGTTCTAACCCGCAACATCCTTTATTCGACATGGTATACGTTCGTTTGTCTAGTGATAGCTAATCACCCGAACGGGGTTGTCAAACCCAATAGATCTATTAATAACATTCGCGCTCACAATTAACAGTTCATGATAATGGGCTCAGATATGGGTTATCGCTACTTAGGCAACACGTAATCTTAACATGAAACTTAACCACTTGTGTCCAATTGTAAAGCATTGCATGTCTTTCACCCCAAAAACTTTGTAAAACAAAAGCATGTAAAATGTGGGGCTATGAACTCACCTTGAGTGAGTAATGTCGAGTGTATCACAATTAACGCGCCACGCGAATTGATCAAATGCAACCTAATTAAATTAAGGTCGTGTAAGTACTGAGTACTTAGTCTAACAACATTGAATATAATCTAATAGTTGTTACATGTACTATCGTTCGGGCTATCATAATTAAAGAGGTCATGACATGACGTTCGAGGAGTTAGGACACTTTAAATCGTAAATCCAACAACTCGTCGAAACGCCATCCGAAGAGGCCTCATTATGAAACTCCCTAGTAATATAGTACTTTGATAACCACATAATATTCTATATAGCTCAATCACCAACTAATGGTTTTGGTAAAATTGTGTTTAATAAGTTAAAACGTTTATAATTACCGTTTAGTAAAACTGGCGTAACTTTCGCGTTTAAACCCGATTCTCGCGATTCTTATGCCCATCTTTTCGTATCCAAGACGAGATTAATCATTAAATTGACATTTTTGAATTTCGGACCTACTGGTGAACAGTAACTTTTACTGTTCACATCAGACGTGAGCTTTATAAAAATCGTATTTGTCGTCGTAAAACCCGTAAATGTCGTATTTTATTCGTTATAGCTCCGTTTTTAACGATTCTTTCGAGGACGTTCTCGTATTTGAAAGTTCTATATTTTTATGAGGTTTAAAAAAATATAACTTTCTGTCATGAATAGTAACTTTTATAAAAATAGTTTTATAAAAGTATTAATTGACGTAAACTTGCGAAATTCATAACTCGTTCGTTATTAATTGAAAAATTACGATTCTTATCATTTTGGAATCCTAAAAATATGTATTATTTGTTAAAAATACTAACCCTTGCTGTTTGAAATTTTTATAAAAATGTTTTTATAAAAATTTATTTACGACTTCGTTTATTAACGTATAACTTGTTTTTAACGTAACTTTTTCGTTATTAATCCGTTTAACAAGTTTCTTACTTTTTCGGAATCGTCGTGAAATGTATTATCTTATAAAAATATAAAATAAGCATGTCAAAATTCGGATTTTGGACAGCAACTTTGCTTAAGCTTGTTGACTCCATTTGTAACCTTTTCCTTTATACTTTACTACTTTTTGTATATAAAACCCACAAGTCCTCATATACATATACTGATATAAATCTACATATATGAATGGTCGTCAATTGTCCATATTAGTCCTTATGTGTCCAAGTTACTTATGTCAACAATCCATTAATCTATTTTAAAACCATAACATTACTTAAGTAAACTTAATTTACTAGTTTTCTCAATAATCATTTTTATACATAACCAAGTGTGTACAAGTATATTTCTTTCCATAGGACTTTATTTTAGTGTTATATTAACATGATTAAAAGTCCATAATCAATATTAACATGTCTTATGTATTTCTTTAAGTTGAAACATATTATGAAGTTATGAAAACCCTAATTTATCCATAATCATGTTTACATCAAAACCATATGATACAACATTTTCTCATCCATTTTAACATGATGTAAGATAAAACACAACATATATATAAGTGTGTAAAATGGTCATTTCAAGTATATATCTCATTTTCATGATTAAAACCTAAATGGTGATTTAAGCTAAATAGAAATATCATATGCATAATAATGAAAATTATAGCAACATAAAGAGTTTAAATGGACCTTAAGAAGAATGATGGTGATGATGAACAAGTGCTAAACCCTTGTTTAGCCACAAAAACCAAACTTGCACTTTATAAACTCTTACTTTCCTTCACTAAACCCTAGCTTCCTTTTTCTTGATTATAACTTGGAAATGGTTAACCAATGCTTGCAAATACCTTAGTACATCTTAGGATATGTGTATATAGAAGTGTAAGGATTGTAGAAAAATTTGTATGGATTTAGTTGGGTGATGTTGTTATGCCGTGGCCTATATGGCATATAAGAGAGGTTTTTGTGACTTTTTCTCTAAGTGTTGGTGATGTATGTGCTTCCTTATGCAATGTATAAGTAATAAACTAGTTAAACTAGTCAAAGAGACATAAGGGGTGTCCTAGGGATGGCCAAGGTCATCAGTCCATGGTCAAAGCATGGTAGGGAGGGTGCATAAAAGGTATGGTGTATTGTATTTGACTATCTGAAACAGTATAATGCCATTTTCATTTATATCTATTGTATAAAATGCAAGAAATTCAGGCAAAACAAAGAATATATAAATATATTTTTGTAATTTTTATGTATTGGGTATAAAAGTGGGTATTTGTTGAAGCGTAGAAAAGTTTTTGTGGTTCCGGGAGTGCCTAAACGCAATTTATCGCGAAACGTATACACTTTACGTATCCGATAAAAATAAAATGAACAAGGTTAATAATTATCCTCAAAATAATTATATAACCCTTGCTTGATGTAAACATTTAATTGTTTGATGCCCGTTTACATTGAACGCTAATTTTTAGCTTACGCGATTTAAACTTAATTCATGAAATCACAAGCAAATGCGTACAACACTAAAAATAAATAGTATTTTTATCAAAGTCGTCAATGACTCTAAAACACAGGGTGTTATATTAACTCTAAAAATTCTAGAAAAATGACAGAAAATAGCTTGTACTATCTAAATCCTAGGAAAAATAAGCCCGAGATTGAAGCTTATAAAATAAGTCATGAAATCCGCTATAAAAGCATATTGGGCATGGTCCTTATGAAGAAGACCCAAGGGCACAGCGGTAAGGAGTGGAAGGGTATGTGTATAAAAAGGTTGAGGTGTTGAGGTCGGGGGTTCAAGTCTTGCTCACCCCCGACTTCCACTTCCCTTTTTTTTGTTTTTATGAAAAACTTAAAGAAGAAAAGTTGTAGAGGATAACTTTTTAGGCAACTTTAATAAACGGACTATAAGCTTCAACTCAAAATTAAGCTCTCAAAAAGCTTATTATTAAGCTGATTTCAGGAACTTAGCTTTTAAGCTCTTAAAAAGCTAAAATTCACTTATAAGCTTGCACACAACTCATCTTAAGCTCAATTTTGAATCTAAAAGTTGTCCTCGAAAGCTAATGATGTCTACTATCTAATTTTAATAAGTTAATCTAAGCATTAACACTTTAAGCTAACTAGATTTGAAGATCTAAAATGCAAACTCAAAAGTAAACTCTAAAAGTGCAAAATCAAGTTAAGCTAAAAAGTTCATTTAGCTATACTAAACCTTGAGCTTTTAAAAACTTAACTATCTACTTATATGCTAAGAATCCAAACCATAAAAACAGCTATTATAAGATAGAAATTTAAATTTAGAAGCTAGTCTAGGTGACTACTGTTTTTGGTCTTTTTTAGATTTTTATGAACTTTTAAAAGCAAATGTACCTAAGAAAAATAATCTATAAATTTTGAAATTTAGTTCTTAATCTAACTATCATATACTAATCTATAAATCTACTGAGTTTTAAAAGCTAAAACTTATTTAAACTAACCTAACTTTGATTCAATAAGACCAACAGTATTAACTTATTGTTAATCCTGCTGGTGCAATTGACAGAGTGGTAAAACCAAAAATGTAGGTGACCAAGGTGGTCAAGCCTGCAATAGACACACTCAAAGAGTGTGTCTAAACACGTAACAAGTAAAAACTACACCTAGGAAAGCTAGGATCAAAAATCTCAAAGATCTAAAAGAACAAAAGCTCCCCTAGTGCACAGTCAAGCAAAATAAGCCATAAGATGTTTTTAAGCTTAAACTAACTTAGCAAAACTTTTTAAAACTTAATCAAATATGCAAACAAAGCTGACTAGAGAAAATTTACCCATTCACTTTGACTTTTTGAGGTCAATTAGCATTAATCCAAACACCCCTTTAGACTATAGCAGATTTCATTAACTAAGAAATTGAAACTAGTTATCAAAACCTTAAGTACCAAGATTTTCCTATTAGCTTATAACAAGACTATTAAGCACAAATAAACAATTAGTTAAGCTAGAATTAAGAATCTAAAAGCTAAACTAAATATTTTTGGCTTTTTATTATTTTATGACAGTTATGAAGAAAACTAAGATCTAATATACTATAGCTAAAAAAACATGATTGACAAGCAAATTAAGACAAGCAAAAGCACAAATAAGCAATTAGTTAAGCTAAAATAAGCAAGCTATAAGCAAATAAGAAGATTATAAACTATAGAGTAAGACAGGATTTAAAAGAGGAAGCTTACAATAAGCTTCAGCCAAACAGAAGCTTATATGCTCTTAGAGCTCATCAACAGCTCTGGCTTATCCAAGGATAAGCCAGTAAAGTCCTTGGGATCCCTTCCATTATTGGATCCCCTTCCATTAGCTTATAGGTTCAAATTACAAGGTACTTAAACTGATTTTATGATCTAAGTAAGATTAAGTCTGAATTAAGCTCTATCACTAGCTTAGAGACTAGTGAGAGCTTATCCAAAATAACATAAGAATAAAGAGCTTATAGGAGCTTATGACTTAAAAACAGTTGATTAAATCTATAACAAGATTTTATTAAACTATCAAAAGGGATTACAAGGATTTAAAATTAAAAGTACATACAATCAAAAATGAAAAATACAACCTGAAAGTAAATTTTTGCTAAGCTAAAAAGGTAAATTAAGCAAAATTAAAAAAACTAGAACTACTCCTCGTGGTTTAAATGGTGTGAGGTATTTAAGCACACCAAGAACATTCAAGCCCTCCTAGTCATCTTCTTACGCTCCTATCAATCTCTGCCATCCATTCATCTAATGATTGGATCTTCATTTTGAGTCCTTGGATCATGATTAGCTCACACGGATTGCCAACGTGGCAATCCGTTTTGAGACTCTCTTGTGCTTCTTTTGAGAGTACAATCAGTGTAAAACCAACATTCCCTTGTGCTATCTCTAGTCCACGTGTGCCCCTTGCTTGGCTTGATCAATAAGAATGACGTCTTTCTCCTTCCTTCTCAGTACTATGAACTCTGAATTACATTCTTGACCCTTAATTGTGAAAAGCCATTATTGTTTTACCATAGGTATTTGAAGACGAAGGATCGAATAGTTAAAACTAGACTTTACCCGCATGATATTAACTAAAAGATAAAGGGTGAAGTTTGGGAAAATGGCAAATTTAGTCCCTCTCTTTGCATTGTGTTTTTGTACTATAAAACCAAGTAGTGTAGTAGTTTTGAAAATGGCAGATCTGGTCCCTGGACTTTATAAAAAGGTTATGGATTAGATCCGGGTATTGTTTTTGATAAGATTAGGCCCATTTAAGCTTAGGGATCATTTGTGTAACTTTGAAAACTTGAGGGACTAAAACGAAACTTTGGGTTTTTATCTTTAGTGAGTTAACTTTGACTTTGGTTGACTGAGAGTTGACCAAGGTTGACTTTTTGACTTTAGCTTTCGGCTCTTGTACACTCTTCCGTTCTCGTGTTCGTGGTTACCCATTTTTGATCGTTTTCATTTGATTTTTGCTATATCCGTACCTGCACACACAAAACATAAAAACAAGCATATCTTTGCTATTTTTAGTATGTTTTTGGGCTTTTTAGGGTCTATTTTAATATAAAATGGATATGTGTTTTCACACATATCAAAATTTCCCAAACTAAACGATTGCGTGTCCTCACGCAATATTATATGCCTTATAACCAAATATTTCAAAACTTCCCCAAACTAAACCTTTGAAAAGTAGCAAAGATTTTTGTTGAGAAAGCTAAGAGATCACAAGTTATAAAACACCCCTTATTTCCCATTTTCTAAAACCTCTTTTTCAATATTTTTTATTTTTATTTTTTATTTTTATTTTTTTTATTATTATTTTTTTATAATATAGTTGAGATAATTTTGACTTTCTTTATTTCCATAAATGTTAGGGATCATAGAACAAGATGCATTTCGAATCTGAGAATGCCCCAAAAAAGATAAATTCATCGTTCCCGACTTTTCACTTATCCAAACCAAGCTTTAAACAAAATCACAGCTAAATATCAGTAAGGATGCTA
>BQNB010163593.1:0-14426 GCA_026074375.1 Tanacetum coccineum | reverse complement strand
CGGACCTAAAACGGCTAGAAAAGCTCCAGAAAACCCCCCTACACAAAAGACAAACTGGGGAAGCCCCAGTCTAGGGCGCACCCCTTCAATACACTACCGACCCCCTTAAAATGAAGGGGATCGCCCACCTATTTAAGGGGACCGGCCCTAGACAGACGCTCCCCTAGTTTGTCCTATAAATACTAAACTTTTCCCTATAATTTTCTTACCTTTTACACTCATTCTTTCTGCTCAAAACATCCCACATATCCTCTCTAAAATCCTTTGATCATTTAATCATAAAGCTTTGTTTCTAAGTGATCCAAGCTTAATTCCTTAAGTGCAAGAGAAGAATACTTTCATCATCAAGTGAAGAAGTATTATACCTTAGTGTGCATAGCAATCTTGTTGCATCCATATCACATACTTGTAAATCATTTGTATATCTTGTATTTGTGTGTAGTAGCTAGATCTTGGCGATCTTTGTAAGTATAGTTAGATCGTGGTGATCTTACCAAGTAGTGTTAGATAGTTGTGATATAAGTAGTGTGGTGAAGTGAAGTTGTAAAGAAGTCTTGAAGTTGTGAAGAAGTCTTGAAGTTGTGAAGAAGTCGTGAAGTTGTGAAGTCGTGAAGTTGTGTTGTGATAGATTGGTTCTAGCTAAGATTAGAACTCGACATTTAGCTTTGTGCCGTAAATCAGTGTAAGCAACGTTGTGTATGGCTTTCTCTGCCATAAGGGAGGTTGTTGACATAGTGAAGAAAACTCTTGAGTTTGGTGCTCGGGGAGTGGAGTAGGGCGAAGAGGTGCTTCGTTATTGAACCACTATAAATCCTCGCGTTGTGGTTTGATTGTTCTTACTCTTATCTCTTGTCTTACATCACTTTCTCATATCATTCTATTGATTGTATAGATAATTATATTGATCATATTGTGCAAATGTTGAAATCACATAAAGTCGAATCTAAAAGTTTACAAACACTTTAACACCTTAAATTTAAAAAAGCGGCAAACTATTCAACCCCCCTTCTGTGACACCTCGGAAAAATGTAGAACTTTTATCCCGTTATGCAAAGTATGTATCGCAAACTATTTCAAAAGTATCGTTATTTTTCCAATAAAAGTTATCTTTCAAGCGACGTACAACATTTTGTGCTAGTTAAAAGTTATAATAACGCGCATAAATCATCATTTTTACGGATCAAAAAGGGGTACTTTAGAGATCGCATAACAATAAAAAAATCATATTTTATTTTTTACGCTACGCGAAACAAGTTTGCACGACCATATTATTTTGTGAACCCATTCATACTACAATAAATACAATATAAATGGACAAGTGTATATACCTTACTAAATCAACAATACAACTTGACGTTGCATCTTCTAAAAATTCAAAAATGCAAACTATTATTTAAGTCAACCAGAAGATATGAATTCAAAATGGATGAACCAACATCATCATTTGCATCCTTACATCTCATGTCCTATAACTATTTGAAATTGTTCACATGATACGTCTTGTCCTAGTTTCATTTCAATTTACCAAATAGTAGCTATTCCTTAAATAGTATTATAGAAAAGGTGATCATCACGAATAGTAACATACAATAACAGTGTATATGAATTATACCATTCACATGCAACACCTCAGTAACCCATCTCACAATACGAGTATAAATCAGAACCATTCAGGAACGAATTCATCACAACTAAAAATCTAAAAAATCACAAAGTAAAAGATCAAGCTTTCGTTGAGTGTAAGAACTAAGCAAGCGTCAGTCCTAGAAGGGTAGCAGCCAAGATTTCACCTTACCACCATCTTTTCTTCCTCGCTATCTTTCATCAAGCTTAGGACCTCGGTAAGCCATCCTCATAACATAACCTTTATATGTCATTCACTCGTAGTTTATCAAGCCTCGACCTCGCAAAGTATTCACACGACTTATAAGCGTACCTGATAAGTACATACACTTATGAACACTTTAGTCGTGACATGCGTAAAATAACAATAGACATACAATGATTAATGTGGACAACAAAGCATACGCGAAACAAATAATGTGCGTGAGTAACTAAGGTAAACGGCATGCCATATACAAACCACTAATAACAGACCAAAAGAAACTATAACAACCTTCGAACCTGTACGAAAACATGGCTTCAAAACGAAATGCATAAAATATCAGGGTTTTGAATATGAGACCTCGCTGCCACCATGTTTCATGCCCCATTGATGTCCTTGTAGTGTCGTACCAGACTACTGCCATGTTATCGTAACCATGCTACTGCTACCATAATTTAGTACCCAGCCAATGTTGTTGTGGTTTCGGGCTCGCTGTGGTCTGCTAGCCATGGTTGAGCCCATAAACTTCGCAACAGATGCTGCTACTGCCATGACCTTTTAAGCTGCGAAACAACACCACCTCGCTCTTAGTTTTGACTTTTGCGTACCTCGTGGCCAACATTTTAGAAGTAGAAACATGCGGGTCGACAAAGGGGTCATAGTTAAATTATAAAAGGTGCGTGGGTGCAAGAAGGACGCCACAACAGTGGCCCTAAACCCACTGTTGGGCTGCGATGTGAAGCAGGAAAAGAAGAAGAATGACCATGCGAGTGAAAAGGAGATAATTATACATGCATATATACACAATGAAATGAAAAAGAGAAACTTTTACATACATATTAATAAGGGTGCGTGAGTGGGAAACAAGGACCATAGCAGTAGTTTGTCTGCTGTGTTCGATCCAAAACAAAAAAAAGAGGGGGAAAGAAACAAGAGGCGACCATGTGGTGTTTATTTTATACATGTGATAATTAAAAGCTTACATGTAAATGTAACTTGCAAATAATAGACGTGAGGAAGTATAAAAATGTGTGTCGTTTTTCGGTGTCTTTGAGTTCATTTCGTGTCAAACCCTCAATGGATTAGTTTTTTTAGTGGGTAAACTAGATAACAAACCGGGGTTTATTTAAAGGTTAGAAAACCATAAACAACGAGATTCGATGGAATAAAAATAATAACAACGAAATTTATTTATAAACGTATAAATGAATTTAACGCGATTAATATAAGTTCTTTAAAAATATAATTAAAGTTTGTTCGGGTTTTAAACGTGAAAAGTATAAAAGTAAAGGAATTTAAAATATAAAAAGTGGTATATTATTAATTGGGAAAGTCCATGGGATAATTTAAAAAACATTAAACGGCGAGATAATGAAAATATATATATATATTATATTAGTAATTTACCAAATATGTTTCTATAAATTTCTTAGACATAAATTCACATGGACTTGGTAATATAATTGCGACGCATTATAATATTATCAGATCCTGTAGACACTTATAATAGTTAGAGTCATCACTAGAGTCACGATTTAGCTAACAACTTTGGGAAATGTTAAAACATTATTGGGGGGGCGTTAGACGACGATACCTTTTGACCCGATTTGCTTAAGCAATTTCATTAAGTATTTTTTTGCATGTATACTCAGACTTTGTCATAATTAATTAGGTGTTTGACCGCGTTACTTTTGACGTGCATTACTATCAGTTACAGACGATTAAACAACAAGGTGAGTTTTCATAGCCCCTACTCTACTGTTTTAAATCATCTTTTGGGGTGAGAACATTGCTTATTTTAAACGTGTGAATACAAGTACAATTACTCATTACTGATTGGTCTAAGTCCCGATTTAACCCAAGTTGCTATTTGCCCGATTTATCATGAACCGTCAATCTTTGTGAGCGCGAATGTTATGGATAGATCTATCGGGATTGACAATCCCTGTTTGTCTTGGACTGACATTAGTCAAGCAAACACAGTTTCATTTGAGTCAGATTACGGGTGTCCCGGGTTAGACACCTGCAAGGGCATTCATTTATTGTTGGTATATGTTAACGCTTCGGTGTCATGAGCTTAGACAATAGTAATGCAATTTATATGACTTTGTATCTGTTATATTGTCATATGTGGATGAAATCTTGTGATTCATAAACACTACATTTTCTGCTTAAACAAACCTATGAACTCACCAACTTTATGTTGACACTTTAGCAATGTTTTTCTCAGGTATTAAGAATGAAGATGCTATATGAAGTCTTACGCATTGCAGTCATTTCTTGTTATCTGAAGATCATTTGTACTATTTAAAAACAATGTCGTATTGTCTATTTTATGCTTTCGTTGAATGTTTAAACAATTTATTATTTCCTAATACACATGATCAATTTTCTTAAAACGTCTCATATAGAGGTCGTTCTGTATTGCTTAGAAGTATGATAATCATAAAGTCGCACGCCCTCGGTTGCCATTATACTCTGATATTTTAGGGGTATGATAGATTGGTATCAAAGCTCTGAGTTATACAGAACTAGGTTGCATTAGGTAGCACTAGACTATAACTACTTATCTGCTTAACATGCTTATTATGCTTCTATTGTCTGTCATTGCTGGTTTCTCAATATGGGGTACATAGGAATCAACAATCAAAGGAGTACATATATATTAAAATGGGATACATGTGAAATAGACATATATGAGATACATATACTTAATATGGGTTACATGTGTATTAAACAGGCTTAACTATGTGTATTTTGAAATATACCTATACCCTTATTTCATATTTTCTTGTCCCAGCGACATGTCGAACTCGGATGAATTAAGACACACCGATAACACTACACTGGTACCACCCAGACTCCCCGACACACTCCCCCAGGTGTATCACAAGAGACGTCCTACTCTCGGATTACTTATTTTGCCATCTGTACCATCATTTTCCCCAACTATCAGACGTACCGCTCGTATATCTGTTTTACCCATTGAGCCAAATCTTGCTGAACGTGCCAGAATTTCTGCTATTAACCTTGATGATTATCAACTTGATCCTGTTACTCCACCACCCTCACCTTCATCCCCATTCTCGATGGCTGCTTACCAGCGGATGATTGCTGAAACGGACCCCACCCAGAGAGAAGAAGCTCTAACTGCTTACGGGACGGAAATTGGTCAGAATTCGGTGCCTGTTCTTGAGACAGCCTTGACCGTATGCACGACGCGCCTTAGAGGACAGTTGCATACCATTCTCGAGGACATGGACCGTTACCCAAATGCCTGTTTGGAGGAGTTAGAAGCCTTCATGACACTGTGGGATGTACTGAGGGAGGGTAACAGCCCTGAGTTGAGGAAAGTTCATTGGAGATGCTCTCTGTCGATGAATTGATTACTCAACTTAGACAAGTGTGTGAGGATGCGGAGGATCGTGCTAATAATGCTCAGGAGAAAGCACGAAGAAGACGAAAAGGAAACGGAGGCTCTGAGGAAGTGGTCTAAACAAATCTACCATTACAAACAACTAGTTTTATTCCTGTCTTTTGTATAATCACTAAGCTATGGGTTTGTCACGGCTAGTGAACTATTGTATTCCCTTACTCTTTGAAATAAGTATCATGTTTGCGAATAATAACAGTAGTGATTCAAAAGATATGCCATTTGCAGTAACGTGACTATCTTTACGCATATAACTCTTGTACATGTCATAACTGTTATTTCCATTGTCTCTCTTATAGAAAATGACACCCGGACGACGCCCAACTGTTCGCCGGAACCCTCTAGTCAACCATTCGACCAACCAAAACAACGTAGACATCAACAGTGGCATTGACACTCAGATGCTTCGACCCAAGCTTCTGTGCACGCCATAAGATAGCTGAAGCACTCGCAGCTTGCTGTTGTGTACTTCATTGCTGCAAGCACTCTAAGAAGAGGACCAACCTTAGGATAAACGGGAGTGTTTGGGTCATAGTCTTGATGTTGAAATATATAGCTAATATATATTATTCGACATCCTAGATTAAGTCAAAAATAAATTAAGGAATATATGGATCACTTCTTAGGGTTTTAAGAGTCGAAGTAAACCTTGTTCCACATTCGTCATTTTTCAAAACTTCATTTTATTTTCCTTATTATATTTTTTTGGTAACATTTTATGTTGTTAATAACTTGTTTCGGTGACAAAAATGCTGAAAGCTACTACCACCGATATATCCCTCACTAAATCCTACATCCTAAAAGTATCCAAAATTCCCGACATCTCTCCTACTATTGCCTAATTCTACAAACCTATTAAAAACAACAACATTCACAAAGGTCGTGTTATTGATCAAGCCTACTACAAATCCAACAACATCGAACATCTTTTTACTAACATTCGCTTCAATTGTCTCTTTAAAATCAACGAACCGATTGTTCTGAGATTTATTCTAGACTTCTATAGTCAAGTCAAGGTACAAACCGATGACTATGGCTATTTTTTCATCTCTTTTATGATTCAACATGAGTTCATAACCCTTACTCTTGCTTAATTCGATCAAATCCACAAAATTCCATACATTGGTCAAGCCGTTTTTACAAACGAATGGGACCTTATATCTCTTGAATATTCTCAAGAAACCAAGGGACCATATTGCACTGTACCATTAAAAGTCAAACTGTCACTCTCAATCCAAATCAAATCCTAACCAAAGAACTAAGCCCCGACATGAAGCAATGGGAAGAACTCATTCGAGAGAATGTGTTCGGACTAGGAGGACATCAGGACCGTCTCCCCGTTTGTCTTGCTCACATGTTCTATTATGTTGCTGCCGAAGAACAATACAATCTTGCTTATTTCTTTGTCAAAAGAATCGAATGTGCTAGAGGACTCCAACCGCAAATCTTCCATATGGCATGTTTTTAACTCGTCTTTATCGACACGTCATGGAAACGTATCCTCATCTTGACAATGGCATTTATGAAATTGTTGATCGAGTCATGCGTCCTCTTGCCCTAAGACAAACTCGACAACCTCAAAGTGATCGTGGCAAGGCACATCATTCTGTCGCCTCCTCATCCTCTCATCATCAAGGCACATCATCTTATCAACACGATGATGATGATGATGTCAAAACTTCTTGAGCAAGTACTCCATCCTCTACCACCTATCTTAACTCTCTTTATTCACTCAACTACCAAAATTACCAAATACCTTCCTCTTCCGAACAAACCGATGAAACTCTCTTTACACAACAAACCACCTTGCTCAACCAAACACAACAAATGCACGAGGAGATGCGTGGAGGATTCAAATCATTTAGAAAGGCACTAAAAGGAGTGTTTAGCAATAAGAAGAAGTTATGACTTAGGAAAGAAATTAGCTAGATAGCTAAATGTGGTTTAAAACAATTTTTAACTTGATTATGTACATGTTCTAAACATCTTGTGTGGTGATTATCTGATGATTGGATAGACTTAGGTGTTAATTATCTTTAGTACTTGTTTGTATGATGGTTTAAACCTTTAGTTGTTTTAGTTATGCTACTTTGGTTTCATGACTTAATATGTTTATTACATGCTATATGATTAAATGTGCTCATACAACTCAATAGGGCTTGCTGCAAATAACCACCAAAACAAAAATACTCTCACAAAAATTCTAAGAAAAATTGTTTTTCTGTGAAAAATGGAAGCCAACAGAGGGCGGCCCCCTTAATTCATAACGGGCGGCCCCCTTATCTTTAAGGGGACCGCCCCCTAATTAAGGGGACCGCCCTAGTGAATCACGGGTAAAACAATATTTTTCCTGCTTTTTGACCCTCTTTTACCTAGTCTCAGCTATCTTTGCCCAGAATGCTCGAACACAATTTAGAACAACCTAAACTAGTTCAAATTCATTCCTTTTTCAATCCATTCTCTTCCCATAAATCCCTTCCAAATGATCATCACCAACACATCATCCACCAAATCATACACTAACCACTATCAATATCCATGGCATCCACTAGAGCTTCCATTTCCAAAGTCTCCAAGAGACTAAAAATCAACATCATTCCACCAAAACAATTGTTTGTGGATTTAACCTGTGATGACATAAAAACTCTATCACCCACACTTCAACTATCATCACCTAGTGCTCCTAATGCACCCTCTAAAACACCATCAACCAAAGATACTTCCTCATCCTCAATTGACTACATACCCAAATCACCAACCTCATCAACATCACTTTCACCCAATGGTTACTTAAACCCACAAAACATCTCAAACCTCCAAGAGTTTTCACCACCACCTACAACTCAGAAAAATACCATTAATGGACATCACTTCAATCTTTTCAACACCCTATCTACCCCCCACCCCCCACCACCAACCCCCCCCAATTACCCACTTTGATGTCCAATTTGATACTCCATCACCTTCAACACTTATTGTTTGGTTAATCCCATTACATTGGACCTTCTTGGTGGAACATGGAGAATTCATATGCTTGTGTTGAATCACCAATCGTCTCTCATATTTTGAATTGAGAGATGAACTTCAATATATGTTTTCATATATTGAACACATGCTCTCACAACCACCAACAAAACATATTCCACCCACCTCACCATCTTCACCAAACTAACATACTCTATGTTGTTTCTCAAATTAATTGGTCAGTCCACCATTTTGCAAGCAAGTCCTATAGAGCTTTACTAGTTTTAGGACTCTTTGTAGTTTAAAATTTTCATGTATGTTAGCATGTTATCTATTTTCCTTATGTATGCATGAGTGTGGTTCACACACTATTTTACTTCAATGGGATAATTATTGTTGGTTGCATTACTAGTATGCCATATTTTTCACTGCTTGCTAATTGTTAGAAATTTTTTGTATTGTTCTACTCATTCTTTGTGGCCAAGAAACCATAGCTCGGTTCCTTGTGCCCTCGAAACGAGGGGGAGCACACATCATGTGGGAGCAATTATTCCGTTGATTACTAGCAAATCTCGACGATGTCTTTTGATCTACAAAAAGGGGGGAGAAATAACATGAAACTCCAGTAAATACTAGTTTACAAATAAATCTTTACATTTAATGAGTAAAATTTTGTTATCATCAAAAAAGGAGGAGATTGTGACAAAATTATAATCCTAAAAAAACATTTTTAATATTTTTTCACATTCTTTACGTTTTGATAATCTCCAAATACTAAAAAACGTTCAATGTAAAAATTAAACGTAAACATGTATTTTTGTAGTAAATGTTCATTTCGATAATTATATCACTTAAAGGTATGAATAAATAAATGCTTAATGCATTTTATGATCAAAGGATATTTTTATTTAACCTCAAACTTTTATAAAATGTTGTAAACATTTTTATAAACATTACAAAACATTTTTTACAATTAAAAGAAATGTTTTATTCAAAATAATCATTTTGAAATTCAAATTTTAGGACCTAAAATGGCTAGAAAAGTTCTAGAAAATTCCCCCTACACAAAAGACAAATTGGGGAGGCCCTAGTCTAGAGCGGCCCCCTTAAATACACGGGCGATCCCCTTAAAATAATTAAGGAGACCGCCCACATATTTACGGGGACCGCCCCTAGGTAGATGCTCCCCCAGTTTGTCCTATAAATACTGGACTTTTCCCTACTATTTTCTTACATTTTGCACTCATTCTTTCTGTTCTAAAACAACCCACACATCTCACTAACATCCTTTGATTATTTAATCATAAAGCTTTGTTTCCAGGTGATCCAAGCTCATTTCCTAATGTGCAAGAGAAGAATACTTTCATCATCAAGTGAAGAAGTATTACACCTCAAGTGTGTATTGCAATCTTGTTGCATCCATATCACAAATTTGTAAATCAATTGTATATCTTGTATTTGTGTGTAGTAGCTAGATCTTGGTGATCTTTGTAAGTATAGTTAGATCGTGGTGATCTTACCAAGTAGTGTTAGATAGTTGTGATATAAGTAGTGTGGTGAAGTGAAGTTGTGAAGAAGTCTTGAAGTTGTGAAGAAGTCTTGAAGTTGTGAAGAAGTCGTGAAGTTGTGAAGTCGTGAAGTTGTGTTGTGATAGATTGGTTCTAGCTAAGATTAGAACTCGACATTTAGCTTTGTGTCGTAAATCGGTGTAAGCAACGTTGTGTACGGTTTTCTCCGCCATAAGGGAGTTTGTTGACATAGTGAAGAAAACTCTTGAGTTTGGTGCTCGGGGAGTGGAGTAGGGCGAAGAGGTGCTTCGTTACCGAACCACTATAAATCCTCGCGTTGTGGTTTGATTGTTCTTACTCTTATCTCTTGTCTTACATCACTTTCTCATATCATTCTATTGATTGTATAGATAAGTATATTCATCATATTGTGCAAGTGTTGAAATCACATAAAGTCGAATCTAAAAATTTACAAACACTTTAACAACTTTAATTTAAAAAAGCGGCAAACTATTCAACCCCCCTTCTGTGACACCTCGGAAAAATGTAGAACTTTTATCCCGTTATGCAAAGTATGTATCGCAAACTATTTCAAAAGTATCGTTATTTTTCCAATAAAAGTTATCTTTCAAGCGACGTACAACATTTTGTGCTAGTCAAGAGTTATAATAACGCGCATAAATCATCATTTTTACGGATCAAAAGGGGTACTTTAGAGATCGCGTAACAATAAAAAAATCATATTTTATTTTTTTACGCTACGCGAAACAAAGTCGCACGACCATATTATTTTGTGAACCCATTCATACTACAATAAATACAATATAAATGGACAAGTGTATATACTTTACTAAATCAACAATACAACTTGACGTTGCATCTTCTAAAAATTCAAAAATGCAAACTATTATTTAAGTCAACCAGAAGATATGAATTCAAAATGGACGAACCAACATCATCATTTGCATCCTTACATCTCATGTCCTACAACTATTTGAAATTGTTCACATGATACGTCTTGTCCCAGTTTCATTTCAATTTACCAAATAGTAGCTATTCCTTAAATAGTATTATAGAAAAGGTGATCATCATGAATAGTAACATACAATAACAGTGTATATGAATTATACCATTCACATGCAACACCTCAGTAACCCATCTCATAATACGAGTATAAATCAGAACCATTCAGGAACGAATTCATCACAAAATTTGAAAAATCACTAAGTAAAAGATCAAGCTTTCGTTGAGTGCAAGAACTAAGCAAGCGTCAGTCCTAGAAGGGTAGCAGCCAAGATTTCACCTTACTACCATCTTTTCTTCCTCACCATCTTTCATCAAGCTTAGGACCTCGGTAAGCCATCCTCATAACATAACCTTTATATGTCATTCACACTCGTAGTTTATCAAGCCTCGACCTCGCAAAGTATTCACACGACTTATAAGCGTACCTGATAAGTACATACACTTATGAACACTTTAGTCGTGACATGCGTAAAATAACAATAGACATACAATGATTAATGTGGACAACAAAGCATACGCGAAACAAATAATGTGCGTGAGTACTAAGAGGTAAAACAGGCCATGCCTTATACAAAACCACTAATAAACAGACCAAAAGAAACTATAACAACCTTCAAACCTGTACGAAAACATGGCTTCAAAACAAAATACATAAAATATTAGGGTTTTGAATATGAGACCTCGCTGCCACCATGTTTCATGCCCCATTGTTGTCCTTGTAGTGTCGTACCAGACTACTGCCATGTTATCGTAACCATGCTACTGCTACCATAGTTTAGTACCTAGCCAATGTTGTTGTGGTTTCAGGCTCGCTGTGGTCTGCTAGCCATGGTTGAGCCCATAAACTTCGTAACAGATGTTGCTACTGCCTTGACCTTTTAAGCTGCGAAACAACACTACCTCGCTCTTAGTTTCGACTTTTGCGTAACTCGTGGCCAACATTTTAGAAGTAGAAACATGCGGGTTGACAAAGGGGTCATAGTTAAATTATAAAAGGTACGTGGGTGCAAGAAGGACGCCACAACAGTGGCCCTAAACCTACTGTTGGGCTGCGATGTGAAGCAGGAAAAGAAGAAGAATAACCATGCGAGTGAAAAGGAGATAATTATACATGCATATATACACAATGAAATGAAAAGAGAAAAACTTATACATACATATTAATAAGGGTGCGTGAGTGGGAAACAAGGACCACAGCAGTAGTTTGTCTGATGTGTTCGATCCAAAACAAAAAAAAGAGGGGGAAAGAAACAAGAGGTGGCCATGTGGTGTTTATTTTATACATGTGATAATTAAAAGCTTACATGTAAATGTAACTTGAAAATAATAGACGTGAGGAAGTATAAAAATGTGTGTCGTTTTTCGGTGTCTTTGAGTTCATTTCGTGTCAAACCCTCAATGGATTAGTTTTTTTAGTGGGTAAACTAGATAACAAACCGGGGTCTATTTAAAGGTTAGAAAACCATAAACAACGAGATTCGATGGAATAAAAATAATAACAACGAAATTTATTTGTAAACGTATAAATGAATTTAACGCGATTAATATAAGTTCTTTAAAAATATAATTAAAGTTTGTTCTGGTTTTAAACGTGAAAAAGTATAAAAGTAAAGGAATTTAAAATATAAAAAGTGGTATATTATTAATTGGGAAAGTCCATGGGATAATTTAAAAAACATTAAACGGCGAGATAATGAAAATATATATATATATTATATTAGTAATTTACCAAATATGTTTCTATAAATTTCTTAGACATAAATTCACATGGACTTGGTAATATAATTGCGACGCATTATAATATTATCAGATCCTGTAGACACTTATAATAGTTAGAGTCATCACTAGAGTCACGATTTAGCTAACAACTTTGGGAAATGTTAAAACATTATTGGGGGGGCGTTAGACGACGATACCTTTTGACCCGATTTGCTTAAGCAATTTCATTAAGTATTTTTTTGCATGTATACTCAGACTTTGTCATAATTAATTAGGTGTTTGACCGCATTACTTTTGACGTGCATTACTATCAGTTACAGACGATTAAACAACAAGGTGAGTTTTCATAGACCCTACTCTACTGTTTTAAATCATCTTTTGGGGTGAGAACATTGCTTATTTTAAACGTGTGAATACAAGTACAATTACTCATTACTGATTGGTCTAAGTCCCGATTTAACCCAAGTTGCTATTTGCCCGATTTATCATGAACCGTCAATCTTTGTGAGCGCGAATGTTATGGATAGATCTATCGGGATTGACAATCCCTGTTTGTCTTGGACTGACATTAGTCAAGCAAACACAGTTTCATTTGAGTCAGATTACGGGTGTCCCGGGTTAGACACCTGCAAGGGCAATCATCCATTGTTGGTATATGTTAACGCTTCGGTGTCATGAGCTTAGACAATAGTAATGCAATTTATATGACTTTGTATCTGTTATATTGTCATATGCGGGTGAAATCTTGTGATTCATAAACACTACATTTTCTGCTTAAACAAACCTATGAACTCACCAACTTTATGTTGACACTTTAGCAATGTTTTCTCAGGTATTAAGAACGAAGATGCTATATGAAGTCTCATGCATTGCAGTCATTTCCCGTTATCTGAAGATCACTTGTACTATTTAAAAACGATGTCGTATTGTCTATTTTTATGCTTCCGCTGAATGTTTAAACAATTCATTATTTCCTAATTCAAGTGATCAATTTTCTTAAAACGTCTCATATAGAAGTCGTTATGTATTGCTTAGAAGTATGATAATCATGAAGTCACACGCCCTCGGTTGCCATTATACTCTGATATTTTGGGGGTGTGACAGATTGGTATCAGAGCTCTGAGTTATAGAGAACTAGGTTGCATTAGGTAGCACTAGACTATAACTACTTATCTGCTTAACATGATTATTATGCTTCTATTGTCTGTCATTGCTGGTGACTCAATATGGGGTACATAGGAAGCAACAATCAAAGGAGTACATATATATTAAAATGGGATACATGTGAAATAGACATATATGAGATACATATACGTAATATGGGTTACATGTGTATTAAACAAACTTAACTATGCGTATTTTGAAAAATGCCTATATCCTTATTTCATATTTTCTTGTCTCGGTGACATGTCGAACTCAGATGAATTGAGACACACTGATAAAACCACCCTGATACCTCCCAGACTCCCCGACACACTCCCACAGGTGTATCACATGAGACGTCCTACTCTCGAATTACTTATCTTGCTTCGTATGTCTGTTTTACCCATTGAGCCAAATCTTGCTGAACGTGCCAGAATTTCTGCTATTAACCTTGATGATTATCAACTTGATCCTGTTACTCCACCACCCTCACCTTCATCCCCATTCTCAATGGCTGCTTACCAGCGGATGATTGCTGAAACGGACCCCACCTAGAGAGAAGAAGCTCTAACTGTCTACGGGATGGAAACTGGTCAGAGTTCGGTGCCTATTCCTGAGACAGCCTTGACCGTATGCACGACGCGCCTTAGAGGACAGTTGCATACCATTCTCGAGGATATGGACCGTTACCCAAATGCCTGTTTGGAGGAGTTAGAAGCCTTCCTAACACTATGGGATGTGAAGCCCCGAGTTGAGGAAAGTTCGTTAGAGACGCTATCTGTGGACGAACTGATTACTCAGCTTAGAC
>BQNB010163592.1:0-14426 GCA_026074375.1 Tanacetum coccineum | reverse complement strand
ACGGCTGACGTCATCAAGTTACAAAGGTCAAGCACCTTCAAACTATAATCCATGTATGACGTCATGAAATCAGGTATGAATTTCTCAGATCTGAAAGTATCTATCTGGTTATAGGCTGCTGTGTGTATGGTTGTTAGGAAGGTAACGGCTTTTGCCATCCATGATAAGGTGATTGAAGATGTATTGGATAAAGTTAGAGTTTTGAGATGTGAGATGATGACGTCATCGAAGGATTGAGCTGATTGTAGTTTAGGGATTAGGATGATCTGCGGTGGATTTTTGGTGAGCGATTTGAAATGATAATTTGATTTCTCAACGAGAAACATGGCGGTGTTATTGATAAGATAGAATCGCCGGAGATGATACTTGATTTGGCCGGATTATTTTGGTTGAAATTTGCTGAGCTGTTTGTTGTAGTTTTTGAATTTAATGTTATAAAGAAAATGACGTGTTGATTGAATTATAGTGGGTGTTGTGTGGGTGGTGATAAGGAAAGTGGGGGAGCTAGTGGAATCCCTGATTTGCCCTTTGTTCACTCTTTTGGACGGTAGTATTCTATTGCTTGGCTGTTGGCTCTTTGCATAATAATCAAAGAATAAAACACCACAACCAAAAATAGATGATTTTTTTACTCTTATCAAAATTATATTTTGTGTGATTATCGTTTATTTTTTACTTCCTTGAACTTATAGTCGAGTTAGAAAGTACCAAGTGCATACTCTTTTACCTAGCTTTATATCGTTACAATTAAATGTGAGGTTAAAGGGGTCGCGCCTTTTTGTAAGGTCAAAAAGACGAAGCTCTTGTTGGCGTTTCCACCAAAAGACAACTCTAACCAACAATTATAGTTATTCTAGTCAACTACCGAATATAAATAACTTTCGATTATGTTAATATTACATATTCTATCTTTTTCAGCACTTTAAAAATAAAATATTATTCTCTAAATAATTTAGTTGAGGATCTCATGATATCTGAAGCATATAAGGTCGCAATATTTCAATATCAAGGTGATATCTAAACAATTAAAAGAATGAGTTTTGTGCCAACTGGGTACATGTTTAACTCTTTATATATGAAAGGTTTAAGGTTATTAATATCAAATGTCTATGTAATCAAAGTAATTTATGAATTTAATTAATGTTCATTAAATGCATTTTCTGATTTAAAAGAAATGTTTATCTTCATTAAATGCACTTTAAGATGTGCCCGGTAAGCACATATTAGCAAAACCCTAAAAGAATATATCCAATAAGATTGTTTGATTAGTATTATTTACACACACCCAGATTATAAAAAACACGGTATAATGTCATTTTAGATATTATTACTAGTCTCATTTGAAGTATGCAGCTTTTTAAGTATGCGTTTAGGTGTGGATATGTGTGATTTTGATATTATTTGGGTGATTGTTTTGATATTATGAATGCGGGTTAAATGATGTTATTTCCGGTGGCATGCTCATATGGACTTATGGAGTGGATCATGGGCGGAGATAGGGAAGACGCTAGGGGCAAGTGTTTCTTTAGAAAAAAAATTATAATGTAAAATTTTTGGCTTCTTTTGTAATTTGCTTCCTTTAAAAATCAATTTATAATGTAGTTTATAAAAATTATTAAAATGTGTCTCTTCGAGCAAATTTTTTTAAATTCACCCCTGAATGGATGACACCGATTTTTAGTTGTAATGGTATATACTTACGTAGTAGTTCTCTAAAGTATCTTGATAAATCTTCTTGTGTGGTTAGGAAAAGGTTTAAAACAGTCACGAAGATACTCTAATTAAGTTGCATACATTTAAACAATTGCCTTATGAATGATCAATAAAAAGTATGCTTATTAATGGTATAATTATTGTTATTGTTCTGTCTAAGAAATGTATACTTACGTTAGAGAATACATTATCTTAACATTTTCCAAGCGCCTAATCTATGTGGTATGCGTTTTGGTGCCGCCACTTGCATGCCACTATAGCGACCCCCCTCTTATGCCAAATGCACTCCGTTATAATGGCGTACGTCAAATCTTGTTTCTTTTTTTAATTTGTTTTTGTGTGTGAGTAGGTTGTGTTTTACTTGGGTATGATGGGGGCCCAAATGAGAGAAATGGCATTTGACTTGGCATGTTATCAGTGAAGGGGTGTTTTGAGTGTGTGTGTTAAATGAGGTGACGCTGAGGTAACACTGAAAAGTGGTCTTTAGCTTGGAAGTAGCTTGCCATGATACCCCTCCCTCTTAGGGAAGTAGCGATGAAATGGATTGAACGTCGTAATGGAATGACGCATTACGATTATAATTATGTTTGGTTGTTATGATAAAATGGAATGTAATCAATAATAAACAGACTAAAATAGCTTTTAGTGATATATATTTTTGTTTGATAGGTAGTAGATAAAGGGTTTTTATGTGATTATGATTTCATTGCAAGATGTAATGAAAGAAAACAAGGGACCCTAATGAATGCATGTGATGGTTTTTGATGTAATGAGTCATTGCATTCTATAGTTGTAAACAAGCATAATTTTTTCATTCCGTCACGATGATCTTTTTCATTTTTACTCTTATTATGACGACCAAACACTACGATGTCATTTTCAGTGATGTTGGATTGTTGATACTCGACTTAATGGTATAACTATTGTTCATTTTTTTCTATGACGTTTAAGGAAAGCAATATATGATTGAGACAATGTCGGAAATATCTGATATAAGAAATTGAAGAGCGAGGGCGGATTAAGTTCGACCAAAATTCAATAAAGAATATGACTAATTTGCAATATCGATTATGAAAAGAAAACTAGTTTTAAAAGTTGAGGGGTCGAACATACAGAGTATGTGGTTAGTCAATCCAAATGTGTGAGCTCACAAATGACAAGATATCAACTTATTCCATCAATGCTATTTAACATGCTTTAATTTCCCGCATATTATGACTATGACGTACAAGATATCGAAGTGATAAGTAATTGATTCACAATGTCAAAAGTATCTTGGTTCAAGTTCCATCTCTTCGACATAGAGCTAACATATAAGAGAAATGTTATGATCATATAAGAAGTTTATAATTTTTTTTTTCATAAAATGACATGTCATGATAATTTATACATCATTTACTATTTAAAAAAAAATAAAAGATGAAATATTTAAATACAATTATATGAAAAGAAAATTATACTTTGTGGTTCTAAAGTCTATAGACAACTACTAATATTGGGTAAATGTCATTTATTATCAACCTAGTTTCTCATTTGTACCATAATGATCAACTTACTTTTTTTCGTACTCACTACACTCACGTACATTCAAATTTTGTTCGATATCACCAATATATCACAAATATGACCATAAAATGACTATATTACTCTTGTCTTCTTTAACATATTTACATCAATTTCACAAATGCAGGTCCATGTCTCACCTCAAACAAATCCACGCCTACACACTCCGCACCACCTCCACTACTCATCCTCATATGCTTTTCCTTCACTCTCGTATTCTCCATTTTGCATCTCTACACGACCCACACTATGCTTTCCGTTTCTTCCAAACCTATAATATCAACAACGCCAATTTCTTCGCTTGGAACACCATTATTAGAGCTTTTTCTCGCTCCACCAACCACAAGCAACTAGCCATTTTACTCTATCTTGAAATGTTATGTCATCAAGCTGGGGATGATGTTGTCACTCCTGATAAGCACACCTTTTCATTTGTCCTAAAGGTCTGCGCCTATTTGTTTTCCATGTCTGAGGGAACGAAGTTACATGCACATATCGCAAGCTTGGCCTTGCTTCAGATGTATATATTAATAACAGTTTGATACATTTCTATAGATCGTGTGGGAGCTTGGAGGATGCACGAGACGTATTTCTTGAGATGCCTGAAAGAAGTGTCGTTTCGTGGAGCAACACACAAGGGTAATATAAGTTTCGCTCACTGGAAAAGGTGGACTAGTTAGATCTGGCATAAAAAAGTCAACTCATTTTGATCTGAGTGGATGTGGAGAAGACAAGGGTAATATAGTCATTTTATGGTAATATTGGTGATATCGAACAAAATTTGAAAGTTCGTGGGTGTAGTGAGTACGAAAAAAAGTAAGTTGGTCATTACGGCACAAATGGAAAAGTATGTTGGTAATAAATGGCCTTTACCCACTAATATTTTAATTAATTATTTAGCTGAAATGCAATCATTTGACCGTCGTAGCTTGGGTATTGAGCATTTAAAAGGGGTGAGTGTTTAAAGTTGTAATTTTTTATGCTCGTTTGGCAATTAACAAATAACTTTATTTATTATTTTTAAATGTTTATTTTCTAACACTCAATGAAATAGCATTTAGAAATGTTGAACATTTAAGAATTTTTACACATTATGATTACAGTTTCATCTACGTTATTATACGTTTTTTTTAGAAAAAGACTACCACTGCTGGCTGCTGCTTTTGTCAAACACACCCGATGACTGATGAGAGCACGTAAAAAGTCTTCTTTTTAAGCCAATAAAATCTTGAAAATAACTTTACAGCTACTAAATATTACGGAGTATATTATTTTATTGAATGAATAATATATTATGTTGATACATTGATAACCGAAAGTTTGGATTTTCTAGAGCTATGCTTGCATAAAGAGATAGTTAACCTTTTAATAAGATAGAAAGTAGTATGGAAATACTTGTTGATATATCATGTGCTTTGATGGTGTTGCAGTCTTTTGGAAGCTAATAAAACCCAAATGATTACAAGCATTCCTAGTAAAAGTAATTGTGTGTCGAGAGAATCAACCAAAGATGTGATGCACATAGATATTTTTGTTGTACGAACAACTTGTATACGATCCGTATCGTTTGTTGGATTCGACACGCTATATAATGTCTCTTTTTCAGTTTTGTTTATGGGTCAACGTCAAACATAATATTGATGGATGCTTCACGCTGCCTTCATTTGTTCATTCGCCTTTTTCATGATGTTTTATTCATCTACAAAAGAAATCATTTTATTTAAGATTTTTCCTCCGTCATAATCTTATTGCCCATCTTAAGATTTAAAATGCTTAAAACAGTAGTTCAGTACTAAGAATATTACCCGTAACCAAAATTACTATTTACGAAACAAAATTAAACCATTAATTAATTGTTAAATGGAAAAACTGTCTTTTTTGTCATTTGCAAAATCAAAGTAATGTATTTGATACGCAACTTGATAGAAAGTGTAATACAAAGATTTTACTTTAAAAACCCTACAAGTTATCGACTTATAAGAGATCATGCATGTTAACCAGAGAATGTAGAATTTAATCGTCAATGTGAAATGGGTACAAAACAGAAACAACTTTGCGAGCAATTGGTGACAATGATTCGAAGAATGCGGCTGGGATATTCTGTTCACAATCCTACACGACCAAAATTATGTTAGACATCACCAAAACATACATCATATCGTCATGGCTGAAGTTACGGCTCGCAGCCTCGCAACATGTAATCTGTGATCATGGATTCTGCATAGATAGAGTTCAACTGGAGGCGAGCATTGCTACTATACGTAATAAATAGGTTTGCTACTACCAGTGATGGCTGTTTTTGACATCAAATAGCAATAAATTAATAACCGTAACCTCATTATACACCTAAAAAGCAAAAATTGCTACACAGATCGGCTACTTGTCAAGCACTTACGGACTGATATAATATGCTATTGAATCTGCACAGTTCTTAGTAGGGGTGAGCATACCGGACCGTCGACCGGACCGGACCGAACCGGACCGACCGGACCGGTGTTTTGGACCAATTCGGTCCTCGGTCCGGTCCGACCAAAACCCCGATGATAATGCGTGTAGGACCGGACCGGACCGAAGACCGACCCGGACCGGACCGACCCGGACCGACCCGGACCGTACCATTTCGGTCCGGTCCTCGGTCCGCCGTTTTGGCTAGTTTCGGTCTCGGTCCAAGGTCGGTCCGGTCCGGTCCTTGGACCGTGCTCACCCCTAAGTAACTAGAATTAGGATGCAAGTGATGCCGAATCAAAACATGCATTGACAAGCAGCAGCATAATCAACGCACCAGAACTATTAGACATCAGTAGACGGAGTAGCCCTCGGAATTATCCACGTCAATCAGCACAGCAGGCACTCTCAATAAGCATACTAATTTTAACATTTTTTATATAAGAAATGATGACTCTGAAGATCAACAAACTCATTTTCAGCGATCCATCCCTCTCGGCTCTCCCCACTGAAACATGAACCATACATTATGATCACTGACATTTTTTTTGTATACCTGGTTCCGACTTGACATTGCAAGCCAACTAATCCCAGGGCGACTATCCTTTTGGATAGCCCGGAGTCATCGCAGGTGAACCTCCCCTGTGGAGTTGATTACAAATAAACTAACATGGAAAGAATGACCTTGACATTTCAAGAGTACAAATAAGTACTAATTAAAGGCTCATTTTATGAAGTAACTGTCCATGATATTGATAATGAAATTGAAAAGGATTAAAAGTGTTATATTACAGATCTAACACGAATATGTGATTTTGTTTAATAAACAGGATCTTTTTTGGCATCCCTAGCCCACACGCCAACAAGCTTACATGAGAACTATACAAATTCTAGACATGCTATATCTAAATTAACCAACCACCTTTTAGTGCATCTTGATGCAACAACCCAGAGCTCAGATACAGGCAAGCAGGAAGACCCGAAGACATCAAATATTGTTGAACCTTATATCCCGTTTAGACATTACCATTTTTTAAACACTATTAAATATATATTTAGCGTTAAATCCATCATGACAGCAGACTGAGAATGTGTGTAACTGACAAAAAAAAAGATAAGAGACCTAATAGTGCTAAGTTAACATGATAACGACTTTAGCAATAAAACAATGTAAATTGATCAAACTATCAAAGCAACGATTAATTACCAATATAAACATACCAAATTGGTCAAAACAAAAGCCAAGAAATCATAACAATTGATAATCAAAGAAGTAAACTGATGCGTATTGTCTGGTAATATCGCACCACATGTAGTTAACTTATTAGTTTAGAAGCACTGCCAAAGCTTCTTACAATATTTTTGCTTTATAAAGCTTGAACTCAAAGCTTATGATTACAGGCTCATGCAATGGCAAACTAAAACTTAACATTGTCACCGTAAGAGACCAAATTATAATCTATGATAATGCTCATATAAGCAGAGCCAAAATTGACCGAAAAGGGCATAAAATAACTGACTATAGAATCAGACTATAATCAGTATGAAACATTGCATTTAACAAGTAAAAACTTAGCAAGTCTTTAGCATACCTTTTGCTTTCAATCATACATTATGAAATCTGTTTTCTATTACCTGAAAACTATCAAGTTCAGTTATAGAGGAAGAGTAGCTTCAATCTTTTCCCATGATTCTATAGCAGTCCCCGTGAGCCGCTTTTTGAAACTTCCAACCACTTCTTTAGCCGCATCCGGCTTAGAATTTTTCACCAATCCACTGACAAGAAGCTTTGTGGCTTCAAAAGGAGGAACCCACTTCATCCTTATAATATCTTTGCATAATCTCAATGCACCATCAAAATCACCCTCCTCAACCATATGCTTATATATCGTATAATAACCAAAACACGCAAACTTTTCAAAACCATTACTGACCATTTGTTTAAGAACGTCTTGTGCATTTACCAAATCACCAACCTTACAGAACCCAAATATAACAGCATGATAGCTAGACGAATCAGGGATCACATCTTTCTTTATCATATCAAGCAACATCTTCCTAGCCACAACATATTCCTTATTCTCACAATGCCTCAAAATCCTATACTTATAACTCGTCCGATCACCCTTTATACCCATCTCATCAATCCGTTTCACCAACGCATCAAACTCGCTCTTCTTCCCACTACCAAAATACTCCGCCAACAAATCATTATACGAACGTATATCCGGCTTCACAGCAACCTCACCACTCTCCATCTTCCTAATCAACTCCTCCGCGTCACCCAACCTCCCTCCTTTCACATACCCTCTCACCAACAAATTATACGCCTTCACACCCGGTTTCACACCCGTCTTCTCCACATACTCCTCAAACACCCTATCCAACCTCTCACCAAAAACCCCATTCCCCAGCAAAACCGAAACAACCCCACAAAGCGATTGCTCCTTGAAATCCCATGGTTTTCGTTCAAGCATTTCATCAAACACCTTAAGTGCATTATCAACCATACCAGCTTGAGAATACAACATAGCAATCCTGACCCACATTCCTTCATTACCCAATAAAGGGTCCTTGGATTCCATAACAGTTTTGGTTAAAATTCGGTCAATCAAGTCAAGCCTTTTGGAATCAGTGAGTTTTTGAACAGATAATGTGAATAAAGGTCTGTAGCGTCTGAACCTGGGGATTGAGAGTGATGATTCGAATAAAGATGCGAGCTTTATTGGGTCTTGTTCGAATTCGAGTTGGGTTTTGATTTCACGAAATGAGGGTTTGGTTTTGGGTTTGGGTTGGGATTGGGTGATTGTACGGATTTGGAAATGGGTTTGGGTTATTATGGGGTTTGTGAGTTTTTTGAGTCTTGAAATGTAGGATGAGAGTGCCATTTTTGGTGTGAGGTTGGAGAAGATGCTGAAGAGGGTTTTTCAGTGTTGAAGAACCCTAGAATAGATGTGTTTCAGGGGGGTGTTTGGGGTAACAAACTTTAGCCATTAAGGGGCCGTTTGGTTTGTCGTTAGGAATCAAAATGAGTATAGGATTTGGTATGGGTTGAATGACAATAGATATGAAAAAGTGTATGATTACGATTGTTTATGTTTGGATGACAAAATATGGTATGAAAAAAGTGTATAGATATTTAAATTTTGTAGTAGAAAAGAGATGGATTCACGGAATGGATTTCATAGACACCAAATTGGTGGGTAATGAATCTATGATTATGATATACCCCTCATTCATAGGACCATTAAACAAACATTTTTAATCACTATGAAACCCATAACCCCATTCCCATATACCCATACCAAACGCACCCTAAATTACCACTATATCAACTTTCGTAAAAATTGTCTCATTAAATCTTTCAAATTTTAAAAAAAGTGTTCCAATATGAATATTAATTTTTAATGACTTATTTCGTAAAATCTGACGCACGTTAATATGTTTTATTGTCGTCACATGACAATTCATCAAAATGTGCATATTAAAACACGATTTCAAAGTCTGGTAAAACGACTACTTTTTATTCGTGCTTTGCGGCGAGACGCGGGTTTTATTTGAAACCTTTTTTATTTACATAAACATGCATTATACTTAACTCAAGAATCGTTTCTGAAATCAGTAAGTAAATATTTTATGTAATTTTTTATTACACAAATAGTCCTCATATTTAACCTAGAGATTATGTTTGTGATCATAGGTGTTTGTTAGACAAACAATCCCTAGATTTTAACATATAGTTGTTTTCTGTAATCGCAAGTAACACGAGAGATTATTTTGCAAATTTAAAGACTTTTTTTGCAGCACGCATTACCTGAATGAACGTTTATGTAACTTTTTATTACACAAAAGTCTCTAGATCTAACTCAGGGACTATTTACGTAATCGAGAGCAAATGATAAGGACCTTTTTTGCAATTTTTCAAGGACTATATTTGTAATGATAATTAAACTATAAGGGCTACTTTTACCATTTGTGTTTGATGTTTACTATGCGACGAATAGTTAACAGTTATCAAAGGTTTATAAACAAAAGCAAAATAAAATAAATAAAATAGTTTATATATATATATGAGAAAATGGGTCCTACTATAAGAACTCAAAATCCACTAGATAAACACTTTTAAAACATAAAATTAAAAGTCAAAGTCAAATTAATTAATGTCGTGTAAGTAGTGGGCAGGAATTAGGTATTAGATTTGACACAACTGGACTACGATGCTGACCACCTCACGGAATCCACCTTAAAGATACATGGCATAGATAAGTTCACCACTCAATGGAAACACCAAAGAGATACAAAACAAAGAAAGCTTAAAGCTTCAATTTTATCAGAAATATTTTATAAAACATGATATGTCATACTTGGCTTGGCACATAATTATTTATAAGGTTTAAGTACATAACCCCTGGACCTTGACATACCAAAAGGCTTATTAAATAAGCTATAAATGTTCTAATACTTAACATAAAGCATATGATACTTACGAGACTTGGAACTCAAAAGATTGGACAAGATTCAGACTTGTTACTTGCATCAAACTTGTTACTTGCATCTGTATCAGGCTCCCATTGTTCAAGAAGACTCGTCCTCGAGTCTCGACTTTCAGAGTCTTGATAATATGGCGATAGATCAATAACATTGAAGATATCAGAAACTTCATAACTTTCGGGCAGCTTTATCTTATAAGCATTATCACCAATTCGTCTTAATACTTTAAAGGGACCATCAGCTCTTGGCTTAAGTTTTGCATATTTTCCAGGAGGAAATCGACCCTTACAGAGATGTATCCACACCATGTCACCCTCATTAAATTGTACATGCTTCCGCTGTTTATCAACTCGTGCCTTGTACTTTTCATTTCGCGTCACAATTTTTTTGTAAACCTCTTCATGTAGTTTCTTAATAAACTTGACTCTTTCTTCCGCATCTCCACTGAACTGATATTTTGTTTCTGTTAATACAAATAATGTCTAAAAACGTTATTTATATTTTTCGACCTCTCAACGTTTTGATAATAACAAAATGTAAAAACGTTTACGATAAAATTAAACGTTTACAAATTATTAATCGTAAAATTCCATTTATAAGATTAGTAATCACTTAAGGTATGAACAAACAAATCATTAAGCATGATTAGTGATCAAGAAAATGTTTTTCTCTTATTCATCACATTTTTACAAAAGAATTTCACAAAATTAATTATACAAAATAATTTCTAATTAAAAGAAAAGTTTTATTAAAAACTTAAAATTTGAAATTCAAAATTTTCTCCCAAAATGGAATGTTCCATACCAGATACAACATTCCTCACAAAAAGACAAAAAATGGAGCGTAGTCTACTAGGCACCCCCTTATAGGCCTGGCGGCCCCCAGATATATCCGGGACCGCCGGGACCGCCCCCAGTGACCGTTGAGTTTTCCTGCCTATAAATACTGCTCCATTCCCTGCAGAAAAACACACCTCTTAGCACAAAATTTTCAGATAACTTTATCTCTCTAAAATGTTCTTTCTCTCTCTAAATCTCTTGATCACTAACATCCTTAGATCTTGTTTCAAGTGATCTAATCTCTTCTTCCTCATTCAAGTGCAAGAGAAAAACATTCGTATTCGCCAAGAAACGAATTGTTATTTAGTGATCTCTCCTCTTTTCTTCTAAGTATCAAATCTCTATTGTAATTATCTTGTGTATTTGTGTGATTCGGATTGTGTGTAAATCCGATAGTGTAGATCTTGTGATTGTATAGTGTTTGTGAAGTGGTAGATTGGTTCTAGCTAAGATTAGGACTCGACATAAGCAGTGTCTGAAAAATAACATAAGTGACGTGTAAACGATTTTCTCCGCATAGGGGAGCTTGTTGACATAGTGAAATCTTGAGTAGGATACTTGGGGAGTGGAGTAGGGCGAAGAGAAGCTTCGTAGCCAAACCACTATAAATCTTGGGGTCTTGGTTTGATTGTTCCTTTCTATATCTCTTTATATTTGTTGCAACTGACAATTTAGTTTTAGTTTATGATATACATTGTTGATTTCATAATTGTTTGATTGTATGAACATACATACTCAATCTAAATATTTTATGAGATAGCAAACATTTAGAAACGTAAAACGAACCAGTAAACTATTCAACCCCCCCCCCCCCTTATTGTTTCCACAATTGGTATCAGAAGCCAAGGTCACTCAAGATTTTTAAAAAATATATTGTATATTTAAAGCTTGGATCGATCTATGGATTCTGAAAAATATCTAGAAGGGCAATCCATGCAAAGACCACCACTTTTTGAAAGTGATAGTTTTATTTATTTGGTAAAAATAGATTCGAGACATATAATTAAATCAAAATATCTGATTTTGGCATTTATTACTAACTGATTTTCAACATCGTCAAACAAAATCCGAAAACCAAATTAGATGAATTATCCTTTTTGAAAAACAAAGATGATGATCTAAAAGAAGCTTCGAAAAATACAACGAAGCCAAAATGGTTATTTACAATGCTTTACCAAGGAAAAATATGAAAGTAATTTTCAGTGTAATACGGCAAAAAAAAATTGTAAAACTTTGTTAATCACCCATCAAGGTAATAACCAAGTCAAAGATAACAAGATCGACCTTTTGTACAACAATATGAACAATTCTTCATTTCTGAAGACGAATCTATAGATTGTGCGTTTTCTAGATTTAATCAGCTATCATTACAATTCCTAAAGAGCTCTTGATGAAGGTTTTATTCTAGCAAGAAAATTTAGGAAAGTTTCTCAGGGCTCTACATCCTAAATGGAGATCAAAGGTCACGGCCCATGTGCGGCCCCCTTAAAGACCAGACGGCCCCCAAAGTAATTATGGGACCGCCGGTCTGTTCACCAGTTTTTGAAAAATCTGTTATCGTTCAAAAATCAATTTTGGGTCCTAGACCAAAACATATAATGGTAAACAACGTCAAAGTTCCCATTGCTAGTGATAATGAAGTTAAACGATTTTATAAGCCATCGTTAAAACCCAGAGTTAGATTTTCAAAACCTAATTTTAGATCAAAAACTCCACCACCTAGAAGAGTCAATAACAATTATGCTCGTCCTAAGACACCGCAACCAAAAAGGAACCTTGGTCGACAAAAACCAACCTCATGGTTTTCCTGTAACTTGGAACAATTTCCAATGTCAAAGTTACATGCCATGAGAAATGTGTCTTCCATTTCCACATCCCAATCAATTGCATCAAATGAAAGGGATGTTTAGCGCTAACAACTTTGGACCCATGAGATATTGGGAACCAAATATTTGAGTTATTGTCTTATATAAATAGATATGTCTTGGAGTTGACTTGGAATCAAATGAGTGGATAAAGGATAGCGGATGCTCTAAACACATGACGGGTAACTGAAAGCTCTTCTCAAGCTACAAGGCATACAACGGAGGTAATGTTATTTTTGGTAGCAATCTTTGTGGTAACATCATTGGCAAAGGTACGATTTCGAATTACTCTCTTAAAATAGATAATGTAGAACATGTAGATAACTTAAGTTGTAACTTGCTAAGTGTAGGACAAATATGTGATAATAAGTGTAGAGTAACTTTCTCTAAACATGATAGTGAAATCACTAAGGATGATAAGGTCATAGGTAGAGGTATTCGGAAGAAAGGCTTATATGTGATGAAATTAGGAAATAAGCCAAAAGACCAAGTTTGTCTAGCAACGATTGATGAAAACTTCATGTTGTGGCATAGGTGATTAGGTCACGCAAATATGCGTCTCATTCAATCGTTAGCATCTAAGGAATTAGTTAGAAACTTACCTAAGCTTAAGTTTGATCAACACTTCTGTGATGCTTGCAAAATTGGAAAACAAGCTCACGCTAATCACATAGCTAAGAATATAGTCTCAATGACTAGATGCTTAGAACTTCTTCATATGGATCTCTTCGGTTCATCCATCGTACAGAGTTACGGAGGAAACCGCTACACCTTAGTCATAGTAGATGACTACTCTAGGTATACTTGGACTAGATTCCTTAAGGATAAAACCGAAGCCTTCTATCAATTCAAAATATTTATTAAGAAAATTCAAAACCAATTAGGATGTACAATAGTGACAATAAGAACCGACCACGATAGGGAATTTGATAATGAGGTGCAATTTGGTGAATTTTGTAATGCAAGTAGAATTACACATAACTTCTCCGCTCCACGCACTCCTTAATCAAATGGCATGGTTGAAAGGAAAAATAGGACATTTCAAGAAATGAGTAGGACTATGTTGAATGAGCAATCATTACCACAAAAGTTTTGGTGTAACGCTGTAGATACTTTAACATATATTCTCAACCGAATCCTAATTAGAGCCATCCTATGAAAAACACCTTATGAACTCTTGAGAGGTAGGAAACATACTCTTGATTATTTTAGGGTGTTTGGAAGCAAGTGCTTCATTTTAAACACTAAAGACTACCTTACCAAGTATGACCCACACTTCTCTACATGGATCTTTTGGTCCATTCGCCGTACGGAGTTACAGAGGAAACCTCTACACCTTAGTAATAGTAGACGACTATTCTAGGTATACATGGACAATATTTCTCAAAAATAAACCGAGGCCTTCGAGAAATTTGAAATCTTTAGTAGGAAAATACAAAACCAATTAGGATGTTCAATAGTGTCAATTAGGACAGACCACGGTAGAGAATTTGATAATGAAGTGCAATTT
>BQNB010163591.1:0-14426 GCA_026074375.1 Tanacetum coccineum | reverse complement strand
CCGCTACGAGTTCGAGCCTTGGTTATGACTATAGGGTTAAACCTTCCTAAACAGATTTTGAGTGCTCAATCGGAAGCCAGAAAAGAAGAGAACTTCATCAACGAAGATTTGACGGAACGTTATGCTTAAACAATCGAAGTTGGATTCCGTGTCTTGGTGATTTGAGGGCCTTGATTATGCATGAGTCGCATAAGTCGAAGTATTCCATCCACCCTGGATCGGATAAGATGTATCAGGACTTGAAGAAGTTATATTGGTGGCCTAACATGAAAGCAGAGATTGCCACTTATGTCAGCAAGTGTTTAACATGTGCAAAGGTTAAGATAGAATATCAGAAACCATCTGGTTTGTTGGTTCAACCAGAGATCCCAAAATGGAAATGGGAGAACATAACAATGGACTTTGTGACTAAACTGCCGAGGACAGCGGCTGGGCAAGACACGATTTGGGTAATCGTTGATCGTCTCACTAAATCTGCTCATTTCTTGCCTATGAGAGAAGATGACACGTTAGAAAAATTGACGAGACAATACTTGAAGGAAGTAGTCTCAAAGCATGGAGTACCGGTTTCGATCATCTCTGATCGCGATGGAAAATTTACTTCACATTTTTGGAAGTCTCTACATAAAGCATTAGGTACTCGATTGGATATGAGTACAGCCTACCATCCAGAGACCGATGGTCAGAGTGAGAGAACCATTCAGACGTTAGAGGATATGTTACGTGCCTGTGTACTCGACTTTGGAAAAGGTTGGGATAAACACTTACCGTTGGTAGAATTTTCGTATAACAACAGTTACCATACCAGCATTAAGGCTGCTCCGTTTGAGGCGTTGTATGGGCGCAAGTGTCGATCACCCATCTGCTGGGCTGAAGTTGGGGACAGTCAGCTCACTGGCCCAGAGATCATCCACGAGACAACCGAGAGAATAGTTCAAATCAAGAGCCATATCCAAGCCGCCCGTGATCGTCAAAAGAGCTATGCCGATGTAAGACGAAAACCTCTTGAGTTTCAAGTAGGAGATAAGGTCATGTTGAAAGTGTCTCCTTGGAAAGGAGTGATACGTTTTGGCAAACGGGGAAAGCTGAACCCTCGTTATATTGGACCTTTTAAGATCATTGCCAAAGTAGGAACCGTTGCCTATCGTCTAGAACTTCCAGAGAAGTTGAGTAGAGTTCATAGTACGTTTCACGTCTCGAAATTGAAGAAATGCATGGCTGATGAACCGCTTGCTATACCATTGGATGAGATCCAAGTTGACGACAAATTGAATTTCATTGAAGAACCTGTCGAGATTATGGACCGTGAGGTCAAGCGTCTGAAGCAGAGTCGTATTCCGATTGTCAAGGTACGCTGGAACTCCAGGAGAGGTCCTGAGTTCACCTGGGAGCGTGAAGACCAAATGCAAAAGAAATACCCGCACCTTTTCACCAACTCTGCACCCGCTGCAGAGGTTGCGTCCTAAGCTTTGAGGACAAAGCTTCTTTAACGGGGAAAGAATGTGACAACCCGAGAATTTCCGTTCAAAAAGTTAGCCGTTTCCGTGTAGTAATTTGAATTTCTAAATGTTTCGTTTAGCTTTACCGTTTAACCGGGAAGTTGTTTCGTTGTTATCTGAGAATCGTCTCCGGGAGCGAACCGGGACACCAAACGTTGTAGTATTTTGGCAATATCCGCGTTTTTATGTTTTTAAGCAATATTTAAAATTTCGTAATTTTTCGTGATACCGTTACTCGTTTCGTTATTTACGTGCTTCGCATTTAATTTATACTTATACATGTGCATGCAAAGTCTTGGAAATTAATTCACAAAGAGCACTAGTGATCCTAGAAAGTGGGAAAAATATTTTTGGTCCCCCTTTTTGCTTGTTCATAACCGGTTGCATATATACATGCATGCATAGGATTCATTTTTGAATTTTTGCTACAAGTTAACAAGTCTAACTAACATCCTACAATATGGCTTGCACCATGTCCTTGCTAAACCCTTATTTGAAGATCAAAATGGTCCCCCTTTGCCTTGTCCCCTCCTATCCCACGGCATACACTAGTGTGTGTGTGTGTGATTTTTGTTGTATATACATATACACTTAACCTCATTCTCATTTCATTCTCACACATACACTTTGCATTACTCTTTCTTTCTTTCTTTTCCTCTCTTTTGCCAAACAAAACACACACCCAACGTCCAACTTGTTTTTAATTTTGATCATGTCCCTTGAAGATAAATATTCGTTCGGTTCGATGTGTTAGTCTCATCCGGGTAATTTGTAAACACCGTTTGGAGATGTTTTTGATCTCCTAACCCACCTTCGTCGTGCTTCTTTGTAAGTCATCTTATGTTTCATAAATAAGTTGTACTTTTGCATTCTATAATTCATGTCCAATCAAGGGTACAAAGCCTGATCGTTGTGAAAATCATTATCTAGTTTTCTATAAAACCACAAGTCTCAAAGTTTAATATTTTTCTTTATAAATGGAAGAAAATAAAAAGTAGTTGTACTTTTGCATTTAAAAGTTCATTGTGATTATGTTGATATATATATTGCTATTATTACGGCTATATCGTTTACTTAAAGATTTATCGTATTTTTGACTTAAATACGTGCGAAAAGATTAAGTAATGTTGGATTTTAGTTGTAAGCGACAGTTGATCCAGTCGAAGAGGTTTAGGTTTAGAGACACGGGACTTGTTGTCGATATTTTGAGTGTTGTCGAAAATAATAGATCACTTGCGAGTCAATAAAAGATGTAACTTTGTAAAATAGATAGTGCACGAGTCGTGAGGTTGATAAAAAGAAAAGTCGATATTTTAGAAAGGTCATGCGAAAATTCGTAAACTTTTATAAAACGTCGAAAATAAACTTTATTAATAAACTTATATAAAATGTAGAAAACGTAGATGTCGAGTTTAGGTCAGACAATTCACTAGTTATCGAGTCAACAGTGATGTTCGGGACACTAACAACGGAATGCCACTAGAAAGACAAATACACTAAAAGACGAAATGTAGTAAAAGACGAAATACATTAAGAGACAAAATACACTAAAAGACGAAATACACTAAAAGACGAAATACACTAAAAGACGAAATACACTAAAAGACTAAATACACTAAAAGACGATTCAAGTGGGAGGATATTTAATGACATCAAATAACATCTATTTTATAGCATCATTTATCCTATGTTATTAACCCATTTTGTATAGTTATTGCAAAGAATTGTTACTTAATCGTTTATATTTGAGAATTGCAGTAATTATGGAGTAATTGGTGAAAGTTAGCAAAAGCCGCGCATTCTGGAGCTTAAATGAAGATATTTTGAAGATTACTATTCTGAAGACCAATACGCCGTATCCATCAAGGAAGATACGACGTATCTGTGCCTGCACTCACCAAAGATCACAGAAGGATAAAGCTCAATACGCCGTATCCAGAGAGACTCAATACGCCGTATTCAAGATATAGTATGTGAATATTCTGGAAGATATCAAGCGTGGTCCCTACTCCAAGAAATCCTTAATACGTCGTATCCAATACTTGGATACGCCGTATCGAACCGACTTCCAGACCTTATAAATAGAAAACTCAAAAACGAGTTTTAAGGGTGCTAAATCATATTCTCGATACCTAAACCATAAAAGTCGATTTTCAGAGGAGAAAAAGAGCAGAAGAGGTCGAGCAACGTTATCAATTCCATAGAAGACAACGTGTAATTCCATATACTTAGTAATCGTTCAGTTTTTGGTATCATTCGTTAACTCGGTTAGTTTACCTTGGCTAAATAATTGCTCTTGTATTTATTATGATGTTTAAAGGCTAATACCTTCGGGTATTAGCCATTATTATGAAGATCTGAATGTTTGGTATTTGTTTATCTCGATTTCTTGATTTATCGTTGAATTCTTGTTTATGTTTATCAATTTATACTTGTTTATGCGCTTTTGTATGCGACATATCATTTAACTGGATCTAGTGACACAGACCAAGTAGATCTAGAGTCCGGGATAGCTCTCCATATAGTGATTTATACATCAAGAATCATAGTTACACAAATATTGTCCTTCTAAGTCTGTGTCTAGGATACGCTTTAGGCTTAACTAGTTAATTGGATATTGCCAATGGTTTATTGATCATGTTGACTAGCAGGTGACATATATAATTCAACAAGTAACGTTCTAATTCCATTGGATAGTTGGACAAGTGGACTACTAGTGTATTAATTGCCATTAAGCGGTAAGTGGGTAAAGTCTTTATGAGCTAGGGTTTAACAAGATCACTATTGCTTTAATCCCTAAGATAGATTATAATCAGCAAATAAGGATGCTTTATGCGGATGCTTTAATTGTGACAGAATTAATGTGTCTAGGTCTTAGGATGATGTAACGCCTAAGTCTTAAGAATGATATGCCACCTCGAGAGAAGAAATCATTGCACTTAATAAACAAACCAACTTTCTAATCGGATTAATAATGGTTAATATAGTTTTCTTATATTTGGCTCGACCGCTCTTTTATCTTTTATTTATTAGCTTGTGTGGGTTAAAGTGCCTTGAATTGATTGTAGTTACCAACCAAACCGTGCCAGTCTCTCAGGCTGAAACCCCCCTTTTCCCATTAGAATTAGGATTTAGACTGACATAGGTTTAACATAGGTTTAGAATAGAATAGAATTAACATAGATTAGATAACCATGATATTAATTAAATTGATAGATTTAACCTCGCTTCAAGTGTTCGACACCCTACTTACCACGAAACTACTACCGATCGGGTACACTGCCCGTTAAAGTGTTGTTTTTGGTTTAGTCGGCAAAATATAAATTTAAAACTTGAATCAAAAAAATATACACCACACAATGACACATCAATACTCAGCATGGCCAGCCCCGACCATGGCGTGATTCCACAACTCAGATTCCAACTTTTGCATCTCATGACTAGGACAAAACTCTTGTGTCATCATAAACTTAAAGTCATTCCATGACATACTAACAACAACTTCCCGGCTTAGCATGTGGATCTGATAGTTCCACCACGTTAAAGCCTTACCTACAAATGAACCAACAGTGTATTTTACTTTTTGGTCAATACTACAACCACTCATATCATGCACATACTCCATTTTCTCAATCCAACGAGTAAGAACTACAGCACTTCCCTTACCATCATATTCCTTAGGGTTACAAGCTAAGGAATCCTTATATGAACAACCTACCCGGTTGCCATTTACTATCACATTCCCAACGTTCTCCTGAACGTTCTCATTAACCACATTACCATTATGATTTCCAACATTTCCTCGGTTACTAACCTGAGCTAGCATGACGGGTAAGAGGTTCTGCAATTGTTGGGCAATGATCGTTGAGAAGTCGGGTACTCCCCCATTGGCTCCCTCTACATTCCCATTGACTCCCCCTACACCCCCATTAGCTCCCATACCTTGGTCATTTCCTTGACCATTCAAATCATCAACACGCTCATCATTACCTTCCCTAGGTCTTCTACCCCTCCCACCTCTACCAACCCGTACACATGTTCCCCCTCCTAATGATTTGGCAGCAGGCCGAACAGCACTTCGGGTCCTCATCTTTGGCGACATTATCCATACGAGGGAGAACATGGGCAACGTTAGGTAGGCAGGAAGACTCGCATATATAGAATATCTACTATATATACAAATATACACATAACACCACCCTATGGTGTCAACATCGATTTGTGTGAACAACATTACTAATTATGAATGGGTTGTGATACACTTATAACTACGTTGGCCACCGTACTTAAGCTCATACATTTCAATGACTGATATAACTAAAGTACCAAACCGCGAACATACAAAAGAAGAACACCGCGCACATAGATCCTATACGCAACTAAACAACGGATCTTAGTTTATAGTCTAGGCCAATCCACCCAGTTCTCGATAACTTTGGCTCTGATTACCAATCTGTCACACCCCGACAATGGCAAAAACTCTGGAATGCAACATAATGATCAATCATAACACAAGATACAAAATAGAGAAAATTGCAATGCATAATCTTCAAGTGTTACGAAGACCATCAACCTCGAACAACCTCGAGTGATGTCCCAAATCGCTATCAAAATCCACAATCTCTTACAATTATTCATAAGCCCTCACAGGGGTCCAAAATCCAAACTTAATCTAAAACATCCAAATACTAGAATCAAACAACAAGCAAGCAAGACTTCACACGAAGATCCACTCAGGATACTTCTAAGTCTGCTATCACAATCACCAAACTATTCTTCTTTCACTTCACCTGAAAATGATACTCGAAAACGTCAACAATAATGTTGGTGAGCTCGTACCCAAAAGTTGTGCCAATATTTCAACAGTGGACAATAGTGCTATATGACAGTGAATATATGCAAACAACCTTAACATCACCGCTAATCAATTACACATGTCACCCTTACGCACTAAGGGCCTACCAGCTGCAGCACTAATATTATGGCAGGACCACATCACAAACTTGGGTTGAGGAGCGAACCCATCCGCTCCAATAATCACAATAAAATACTTGGTCAGGTCGTAACCAGCCGTACCCAATAATCTTACAAACACTGGGTAGGCGTACCCATCCGATCCAAACAATCATGCATCACATAATATTCACATAGCAGTCATAAGCACATATCTTGTCCCAAAAACAAAACTACATTTCGTACAGATCAATTCAAAACACATTTGAGTATCATTTTTTCCGAACGAAAAAACAGTAAAAAGTGGGGCTACGAGAACTCACCTCAAGCAAGTCTTTAGCAACCAAATCTCAATCACACAAGCAAATGCAACGACGCCCGCACACGACCTAGTCCAGTTAATGTCCCAATTTAATCATCCATTTCCAATACAATCTTCATGTTTGATGCATAGAGTTTAGACGCGTTGTACAATTAACCAAAACAATTTAGTGGTGTGATGGTTGACGACATAACCCAACAATCATATCAATCCTATTACTCAGTAATACATACTTATACTATTTAGAGAAAATAGATAAGTAATCTAAGTAAATATTTATAATTAATAATTATAAATATATTTCGATAAGTCAATTCAGTAACCTTAGTCACCTCAAAATAATCATATTAGAGTTGAAAATGAAACGTTTACTCATAGTAAACATATTCGAGAAGTTTCGAGAAAAAATTTATTTTTTGTCTTTTAGTGAATTTATTAAATAAATAAAATAATTAAATAATATTTTATTATTAAAATTCAAAAAATTTATTTTTAGGAAAATTTCTAAGTATAAACTTTTTACGAAATTTCGACATGACCCGTTCGCTCATACAACGTTTTCCAAGGTTTCAAACCTTATTTTCAACACTTTCCATAAATTCGACACTTTTTGACAAAATTCCAAAATCTCAAACTTTGACGTTTACTAAAACGTTTTTCCCAAAATGATCTTCAATTCTATAGTCGCTCGTAAATACATATTCACTTCAAAGTGCCGTCAAAACTCTCAAAACGTCTAAATGTCTCTTATTGGCTTTAAGGCCCAACAAGGGTCCATTAAGATATTTATATCCCAAATAGATCGATCCAAGCGTCAAAACCAAGGACCAATTTACATATCTATAAGAATAGCTATAACTTATAAGTTGGAAAAGTAATTCTGGATCTACAATAAGCCCTCCCATATATAATGCCTATTGCTTAATATGTAGTTTATTGGGTCGTGAAGTCCATAAAGCTCAAAATACGTTATAACAAATGCTTGAAAATAAGCTAATAAGCTACGTATCGCTTTGATTACCACCAATAAGCCTCAAAGTAGTTCCACAAACATACGCCATAAACACAAAATAGTCCAAAATACACTTTCATATTTTTTGGGAATTTTCGTGGCCTTATAACCCAAATTAAGCCAAATCAAATAGCTTAAAAATAACCGTCATAAGCTATACAAGCTACAATCCAAAAATAAACTATCTAGCAACATATATTATTCAATTATCACGACCACAACATCAAAACTACAAAAACCCTTATTTTCTTTTTTATAACCCACGAACAAAACACCCTCTTTTTATTCATTTCGCTTCCAAAAATCAATTTTTACAACGATCAACTTGTACAACTAACATCTATGCATCAAAACAAACCCAAAAGGACAAACGAAATTTAAATTTGAAAACTTATAAGAAAATCTTCAAAAATGTATATTTCGACACGAACCGGACAACCCAAACGTTGTTTATTGAACACCTAAACAGTCGTATCAACCCGGAATATCACATTCTCGATCAAAGTTGGAAAATTTATGATGGATTGTTGTTGGTGGTGGCGGACGAACACAAGAGCACACACCAAAGTGTGTTTTTTTAAATGAAAATGGGATTATGAGAAAAGTGTTATGGTGCTAAGAATATATTGGTACCAAACAACAACATACTAGCAAAAAAATAGGCACCTTGTCCCCCTTAGCTCTTTTCATCCGATTTTGGAATCCAAGAGGGGTTCGGGTCCTTCTTTTCATGTCGGAATCACTTAAAAGCTCGTAAAACTCAACCGTAAAATTTACCCCAAAGTTAATTAGCATTTTTATTCACCTTAAAAATACGTTTCCATTAACCTAGAGTATTTACACGACATATTTTCACTTTACCCTTTCCAAACTCCTTTGGACATTAACGGACGTGTTAGACTCGTTTTTCGGCATTTCTCAAAATTCACGGGTCAAACCACCCGGAATACAAATAACACAATAATACCTTCTAAAAGGGATTATTAATCACAATAAACCATAATTTACTACAATTCTCAGAAAAATCATCAACACGGTACACGATATGAATAAACTGACAAAAGTCAAATAGTCAAAGGACTATAAATGAAATATTCAGAACACAAAAATGGCAAAGGTTACATTGGGCAACTAGTATTTAAGGCTACCTAGAGTGGGGGTGAACTTACCGAGTGAGTAACCCACTCACAGGCGAACACCCTAAACAGGCCACCAATACTCACGCATGATTTGGAAAAAAAGGCAACAACGGTGAGCCACTCACCATGCGTAAGTGGTAAAATTACCCTTTTTTAACATTTATTTTTCACTCTATAAAAACACCTTATTTCTAAAAAAAATCCCCACTCTATAAATGACACCCTATTTTAATTAAAATTTATACCCTCTTTGAGCATATATATCCTTTTCAAAACTCAAAATAACACCTCATTTTCACACACATTCTTTTAAACTCTCTCAGCTATCATTCATTTTTTTCACATGACAGACACTATGGCGATTGAATCATATGATGTGAGATGAAGTACCCTTAGCCGACTACGGGAAGAACTTGAAGCTGACGTCGCACTGGCAAACAATTCATTGGACGTGTTGACTCGGTATCTTGAGCAAATGCGTAGCCGTGGTCCTGAAATGCTGAGGGTGGAGTCGTTGCTAGCTCATTCCCTTATCAGCTACGGTTTGCATACTTTGCAAAGGACGAATGGAAACGATATGAGAAACTCGGCAACTTGGTGGCGACAAGAAACGAATTGCTTCGAACCATTGCTGAGAAGGAAGAACTTATTAGGGTTTACCGAGCTATGTAAAAGCTTGAATCGTGTTTTAATTTTTTTATGCCGCACGCTTAAGTTTTTATTTATCCATGTATTGTTTTTAATTTCATACGTTTAAGTTTCTATGAATAAAAGTTTTTAATTTTGCATGTTTTACGTTTTTATTAATTTTGTACGTTTGCGTTGATATTTACGTTTTTAGTAATGGGTATGAAAGTTGAGTGAGTGGTGACCAAAACATGTGAAAGGTGAGACTGAGTGAGTGGAAGTGAGAGGAGAGAAAAAGTTGAGGTGTCGCTGATGTGAAAAGTGAGTGAGAGATGATCAATCCCTTTAACCTAACTGATTTGACATGTAGAGCCATAGAGCAAATGCATTGAGCACTTTTACAATGACTTGACGCCATATCATCAAGTTATTAATATGACTTCTTGCATTATATATAGAGTTAAGCACATAGATCGTCCTTGTGGTTGTCCCGAAATTGCAACTTTCATCGTAAAAGTCCCAAAATTACACCAGTCGTCCCTGTAGTTGTCCAATTTGAGTTGACCGGTCCTTTGACCGTAACTCCATCTGAAATTTCGTTATCTTTTTCTCTCGTCAGGGGTATTTTCGGCAGATCAAGTACTTCTCCATTAAATATCCACCTAACTTCTACTTAAACCAACTCTTTCACTTTTTTGTTTCATTCTTCGTCCATCCATCTTCTCTCACACATGCAATCCCTGAGGTTGTTGTTCATTGTCTGATCATGGTGAAGTTAAGTGTTAATTTGAATAAGCCTAAAGATAGCTCAAAGACTGATAAAGCTGCACAAAATGGTAAGAACATTGGAAGTCCGGCGTCGTGTTACTTATAAATGTGATTATGGTACAATTGTTGTTAATATTAAGTGGTTATAATTGCAGGTCGTACCCCTAAGTCACTAATATTGGAAATCCACCATGGCAGGTGGTTTACACCAACACCTAGTAGGTCTTACATTGGTGGACAGGTATCATCAGTTAATGTTGTTGACATTGATGAGTTTTGTTTATATGACCTTAAAGATATGGTAGTTAAACTTGGTTATGGTGTAGAAGACTTAATGTACTGCCATTTTTTGATACCAAGTTTAGGCTTAGATTATGGTTTGCACAGTTTGAATGTTGATGCTGATGTGTTAGAGATGGAAAAGTATATTAAGGACTATAAGATCATTTTGGTGTATGTTGAACATGGAAGTAGTAATGTAGACACAAGTATCTTTGTTACACGTGAGAAGGGAGTTGCAATAGCAGTTGATAATCACTTAAGAAAGGCTCCTATAGAAATTGATAGCAGTCTTGATGTGAATAGGAATTTAACACCTTTATGTCATAGGATTTTAGAAAAAGAGTAGGAACAGGTTAGCTCTAAGTCATTAAGCGTTGGTGAAGTAATGAAAATTTGACTAAAAACAACCTTTTAGTTATGTGGAAGCACCAATTGTAGTAGAGTGTGCTGAAGATCCTTTTGAAGATCTTAATGACATACTAGGTGAGTATGCACACCTTAGGAAGCAGATAACTGGGAATGAGATGGAAAATGAGATAACAATAATGAGAGCCCTGGAGAATAAGATCACAGAATCAGATGGTGAGTTTCATGTGTGGTAACAGTTCTACATCATGAATTGCTTGACATTGGAGATGCTATTAAGACAGAAGGGGTTTGTGTCCGTTGGAAAGTTACAAAGAAAGTGGAAGTTGATGCAAATAAAGAATCAGAAGAAGAAGTAAACACAAAAGGAATTATCAATGGATAGTCGATTCAGATATTTGGATTAGGATCCAAAGCAGAGATGGTTTGATGTTCTGATGACATATAGTTGAAGAAGTTCAAGTGAATATGAATAATTTTAGATTCACTACAAACCCTAAACATGATACAAGTATAGGTGGTGTTGATGTTCAAGATGATGATCCATATGTCATTGATTATGACTCATTTGGCAGTGACATAGATGATAGAATTGATTCTAAAAGGAGAATGCAACTTAGGGAAATAAGAAGAATAGGCAAGCAAAAAAACAAGGGTCCCAATAAGTATTACTTCTACTTAGGACAACAATTTGCTAGTAAGGAAATTATGAAAGGAATAGTTAAGAAACATTCAGTTGAGACTAGAAGACAACTAATTTTAGTAAAAAATAATAATGAAAGGGTGAGAGTTAGATGTGAAGGCACAATTCCAGCATTGGTCCCTTATGTTGCTACTGATAATAATACAAACAAAAATGTATTTTCTCAAACAAAAGGTGGTCCAGCCATTAGAGAGAACATCAATAGTGGCAAACAAAATATTTTGGGTAAAGACAAAACATTTGAGGGGAAGGGTAAAAAGGTTAATACACCAAAGAAAGTAGACAAAAACTCATGCCCTTGGACAATGCTTGTTACATACACAAAGAATGCAGATGGAAAGTAAGAACATTAATTGAAGATCACACCTGCATACAATCAAGAGCAATTAAAGCTTGTACATCTAGGTTTCTTGCAGATCATGTTATCAAACCACTTGCTACTAATCCTGATATTCCTGTGAGGGCAGTTCAAGATCAAATGCAGACACAATTTGAGGTGGGGGTCTCAAATATGAAAGCTTTTAGGGCAAAGAGAATTGCATCTGATATTATGATAGGCAGTTACAGAGAGCAGTGTTCACTGCTTAGAGAATATACCCAAGAATTGATCAATCAAAATCCAGGCACAACTATCCAGATTGATGTACAACAAGAACCAAATCCAAAGTCTCTTACGAGAACTTTTAGAAGGGTGTATGTATGTTTGGGAGCAATCAAACAAGGTTTTAGAGCTTGTGGGAGAGAAATATTAGGATTAGATGGATGCTTCATGTCAGGTCCTTGGCCAGGTCAAATACTAACAACAGTTAGGGTTGATGCAAACAATAGGATTTATCCAGTAGCATATGCTATAGTTGAAGCAGAAAGTAAGGCATCTTGATGTTGATTTTTAAACTTACTTAGGGAGGATCTTGGTATAGAAGCCAACTTCAACTACACTTTTATTTCTAATAGGCAAAAGGTATAAATTTTATTGTATAATTTGTTATGTGTTTTATGTAAACTTAGAAAATGTATAGTTTTAATCCCATCCTTAACCTTAACAGTCCACAGGGACTTATACAAGCCATTGCAAGTGTGTTTCCAAGTGCTGAACACAAGTACTGTGTTAGGCATATTCATGAGAATGTGAAGTCACACATTAAAGGAGGTGTGCACAAGGAGATGCTCTGGAATGCAGCCAAAGCCATTTCTGAAGGTGAATTCAAGAAAAAGATGGGTGAGCTCAAGTCATTCAACTCTAATGTTTATGATTGGTTGATGAAGATTCTATTAGAACAATAGAGCAGAGCCTATTTTTTTAGGTAATTAAGTAACTCACAATGGACAAAACCATATTAATAATCAGTCATATGTTGATATAGTATGTCATTTGTTTAACAGGCAGAGACAAATGTGATCTACTAATAAACAACATATGCGAGGTGTTCAATAGACAGTTAGTTGATGACAAAGATCAACCCATCATTACTTGTTTGGAATATATCAGAGAGTACTTGATGAAGAGGATTATGGTAGTTCAGCAAGTGATAGCTAAGACTGTTAGACCACTTACTCCTTCTGTGACAAACATGTTTGATGCTATCAAAGAAAAGGCTACTGAGTACAATGTTCAATGGAATGGAGGTTTTTTATATCAAGTAATTGGGCCTTACAAGGATCAGTATGTTGTTAACATGGATAAAAGGGTGTGTTCTTGTAGAAAGTGGGAGCTGACTAGAATACCATGTAAACATGCTATGGCTGCAATATAAAACATGTCTGAGAATTCAGTGGGAGTTGGTATACCTGAATAATAGGTTCATGCTGCTTACAGACTTGAAACATGGGCACATGTATACTCATTCAAGGTCAACCAATGTAATGGAAGGGATATGTGGCCAATAGTTGAGTCTAGAACAGTCATAATACCACCTTTGTACAAACCCCCAATTGGCAGGCCACCAAAAAAGAGGAAGAAGTCAAATGATGAGATTGCAAGTCAAATTGCTTCATAGGGCAAGCTTTCTAGGAAGGGCAAGTTAGTCAGTTGTGGTAAATGTGAGAATGTGGGTCATAACAGGAAAGGATGCAGGGGTCAAGGTGGTGGTTCTAGTCAAGCTGATGTAAGGAAGGTCTCTGGTCAAGCTGCTGGTGCAACAAATGTATCTGGTCAAGCTGCTGGTGCAAGGAAGGTCTCTGGTCAAGCTGCTGGTGCAACAAATGTATCTGGTCAAGCTGTTGGTGCAAGGAAGGTCTCTGGTCAAGCTGCTGGTGCAAAGAAGGTCTCTAGTCAAGTTGCTGATGTAAGGAAGGCCTCAAGTCAACCCAGTGCAGCACAAAGCATCGCAAAACAAGGACCAAGGCAAGGTTTTTAGGGCCCAATAGTAGGTCCAGCTTCTGGATCACAAAGAAAGACCAAGAAACTTATGGATATTTGAACAATATGAATTCTGTTTACTTTTATGTAATTAGGATTATAACTTTAGTTGTCATGCAATAACTCTGTGTTTGGCTGGCTCTGTGTTTGGTATATGTTTGGTTAGAAGTATTCTGTTTGGTTGACTCTATGTTTGGTTACAAGTATTAAATTTATGTTTAGACCTTCTAAAGTCAACTGTTGTTAAGAGTGTACATTGTGTTGCTATTGTTACAGAGTTTGACTTCTAAAGTCAAACAGGGTTCTTACAAAACCATTAAACAAAACCAAATGCTAAACAATACAAACAATGTATATAATAGAGACCAATTTCCATTACTAATGTACCAAAACCAT
>BQNB010163590.1:0-14426 GCA_026074375.1 Tanacetum coccineum | reverse complement strand
AATTAGGCCAAAATTTTTATAGTTTTCAGTAAAAAATTGAGTTCTTAGCTTTTTCTTTTTCTTTCAAAGTTTTCACAAAAAAAAAATAAGCCTTAAGGCTTAAGCTGCTTAGACAGCTTAAGCAACTCATTTTTGAGCTCAGTTTGGTCATAAAAATCTCTTTCAAACACCACTTGTTGCTGTCACTTGGGTTTGACCAAGTTTAAGTCAAAATTTGCTTTGCATTTTTTTTAGAACCCTCAAATTCAAGCCACAATTTCAGCAGCCTAAATTGTTTCCTAAGCTCTCATCTTTTGAATATAAGGTCATTAGGCACCACTTTAATTCTGTTTGTGTTTTGTATTGGCTAAAAAGCACTCTTGAGCTTATTAAGATAAGCTCAAAAAGCCCTTAAGGCTGTGTTTGTTTCTCCCCTGGTGCTGAAACCAATTTTCAGCACCCTTTGTCTAGCTTATTTTGCACTAGGACCTAGTATCTTTTAGCTTTTAGTTGTAGCTTATTAAGTGCCCTTTAAGCCCCCAAAGTAGCTTAGCTTAATTACCTTTCTAACTTAGCTTAATTTAGGCTTAAAGTGCACCTTTTTCTGTTTTATATTAAAACTGTCAACTTAGCTTAAGTAATTTTTAGCTTATTCTAGGGCTTAATCTAGTGACCTAGCTTATATTTAGGATACCCTTAGGTTTGTTAGCTTATTCCCTCAGTTGTAGCTTATTTTGAGCTCTTAAGCTCCAAGAAAAAGCTCAATAAGCTTTTTAAGCTTATTGAGTTTCTGTCATACAAAAAGCTCCCTTTTCCAGCTTATTGTGACCCTTTCAGCTTATGTCCCTTTTATAAACAATGATAAGCTCAAGCCCCTGAACAACTTTTATTTTATAGCTTTTTGATTTTAAGCACTTAGGATTGCCTTTGCATTACGGGGTCAAGTTCAGGGACCAATTGTGTAAATTTGCCTTTTCATTATTAACTCAGTTAGTGCTTAGGTTTAGTTGTAGTTTGCTTCGTTAGTCCTTTAGGGATTGCACTGTTAGTCCTTTCTAGTTAACAGCATTAGTTAGTTTATTTAATTTAATTAATTAATTTAGGTTTAATTTTAATTAGTTTAATTACTTTAAATTGCTACAGTAACTTTTAGGGCTTTTTATATTTTTAGATTCCTCAACTTTTTCTTTATTTAATTTGATTTTTTCAGATTTTTATAGTTATATTTTCTGTCTTTTTATATTTAATTAGTTTTAAATAGTTTTTAAATCTTAGAAAATTCATAAAAAAATACAAAAATTAACAAAATGTAAAGTATTTTTTGTGAATTTTTCAGAATTTTTTGTAATCGTTTACTATTTTTTATAATTTAATTTAGATAAAAGTTTATTTAATTCATAATAAATACAAAAATTATCAAAAAAATATTTTGTTTTTTTTAGAAAATTTTCTTTTGTCATCTAGTTTGTAGGAAAAATATAAAAGTTTTCGTAGGGTCATTTTTATAACTTTTCATCGTTTAAAGAACGGGTCCGGGTACGGGTTTTTGTTTTGACTCGTTTTTGGGTCAAACGAACTCCGTTTTCGGTCTAGTCTTTTTCATTCTTCGTTATTTGACCCGTAGAGTAGTTTAGAAGTGAAAAATTTTCCGTAGGGTTATTTTTAAAGATTTTAGGTTTTCCCCCTTTTGTACGGAATTCGGGGTTTCGTTTTCTAGTTTAATTTCATAATTTCTAGGTTTTTCTTAAACATTTAGGTCCGTTATTGTTTAATTTGACTTATTCATCTTCCCAAACTCATTCCTTCCTTCAAAATCATCAATTCATTCGTATCGATTTACCATTCCAGCCTCGTTGGGGATTTACGACCCGGGAAAGCTCTATACTACTTCTCGGTATCATTGACTCTGCTTTTAGACTATCCTCACTATATATTTGATATTTTATTATATTATATGTATTTTAAGGTATAGTCTGAGCGGATCAGTAGTCAAGACTCAAGACATATGTTTAAGGACAAAGACTTTTAATAAACAAGAATTAGATTCGTTTATTGATTAACACAAAAATATTATGAAAATGACCTTTTAAAAGTAGACGAATGACATTTGATATCTTGGTGAAATATGTCAAAAAAAAGAAAAATAAGATGAGGATGGAGATGATGTGCTCTTGGATGTGAATGAAAATGATTCCATAGAGCCGAGAAGTGAGAAAGGATGAGCGATACTAAAGAAGGAACGTGTCGACCAGAGGTTGATAGAAAAGATTGATATATCATTTGCACTAACAATTGATGTGCATGTGATCCTATCGAAACAAAGGTAGATGATTGGGAATTTAAAGGTTTGTTTGGTGTTTTGTTGATTGACAATGTTGAGGAACAAAGGTGGGTATGTAAAATGAGGTGGTAGTTCTTTCATGGTGGAAGAATAATGAGAGACTCAACAAGTAACTAATCTTCACTTTGATCAGCAAATCAAGGCCATTCATATTAGGTTTATATTGTATCAACGGATTATAATCAACAATCATATCAGTTTAAGCAATATATCAAAACTAAAGCAAAAATTCAATAAACTCAATTAATTACACACACAAAATTCAGATCATTCAATAAACTTCAGTTAATTACACAAAAAAAATTAGACTCAAATTCATAAACTAAAACTTCAATTACACTCATATAAACAATCGATTTGTTTTATACCTTTGATGCGTAGCTGATGCAATTAACCGATTTGAAACTGAAACCCTAACAGCTGCAATTGGCCGATTTAAAAATGAAAACAATGAAACCCTAACTGATATCTAAGAACTAATTCAACGAAACCCTAACTTATTCATCTCCATTCTCCTATAATGATGGTTAATTTGGGTTAATTATGATTTGGTAAAGTGTTTGTGATTTAAGAGATTTGGTAATTTTAGAACAGCTTTATGATTTGGGGAAAAAGTGTTTTGGAAGAAGTGAATGGGGAAAACTAATTTGGAATATACTGATATAATGATGGAATGACATGTATAAAAAAGGTATTTAATTAACAGTCTACGCTTTTTAACGTGAACTTTTGTTTTTTATTTTTTTATATAAAAAATATTGTCCACGCTTTTCACCGTAAACTAATATTATGTGTACACACATATACGTGTGGATATTTTATACACGCCTATAACTGTCAAAAACATTGTCCACGCTTTTAAACCATGGCAAAATAAGCATGAACATTCTTACTTTTTTGTAGTGAATAGTAGCTAATTGTCAAAGGATATGGAGAAGAAGAAAATAGGCTAGATATGTACGACTAAATATTGACCCATGCTATCTTGTTTAGTTGTTTTGCGTGCACAAAGCACAAGGAAGAAATCTTGCTAGTCCTTTCAAGTTTCTCCCACTTCGGTCTTACCCACGCTACTCTCAAGCACTCAAATAATTAAACTCACTCATTAGTCATTTGCTCCTTATTTCTGTTGGGATTTTACAACTAGTAAACCATGTTTACTACGTGTACGCAAAGGATGGATCTAGTTTGATATTAAGAATTAACACACAAATAAAGTAAGTAATACTAACTTTTATGTTTAATGATAAAAATCATTAATACTGAGACTCTTGATCTGAATCATAGTGATTAAGTTATGCACCTCATGGTTTCTCACAAACGTCAAACAATGCAGCTAAATAATAGTCGTTGTCTTCACGTAATCAACAAAACAATCGTTATATTTTAATCCTACACCAAAACTGATCAAAAACCCAAATGGGATACGTTTGTACCCGCTTGTAAAATAAACAACAAAAAACCAAACCAAAACAGACCTACAAAGGATCGAACCCTGGTCTGATGAAACCAAATGGAACAACACTGCCACTGGACTGATTGTCCTTTGTTGTAATAATATTCAAGTGAATATTATATATGACAAAACTTAACAGTGGTTTTGGTGTATGTTTAATGTCGTGTAGAGTCTGGAAATGGGAGAATCAAAAACAAATTTTGTGTTTGCTCTTGTATGTTGGTACGGCTGAAAAGAGGAGGAGAAGAGGATGTTTATATATCCCTCACCCTAATCTTTCAACTTGTTCTCCACTCCAAGTCTATTGTCTAGCAATCCCACACTTTTCAAAACTGACACTTTGACCCTTCTTTTATTGAATCATGCCATTTAATTAGTTTATAACTTCTAACGGTTAAACTAATTACCGTTAAATATATTTCATGAAACATATTATATTTAATAAATATAAACGAGTTACATATATTAAATACATAATAAACGTACTCTTCGTGTCTTAACGTGTATGCCCCCAATAGGCTTACGTACTTCTAGTCGTATAACATGCGATCCAACTACCATATTCCAACAGCTCCCACTTGGGAGTTGGAGTAGCAGATTCCATTTATACTAACAATGGAAACGTCTAGCAACACTCTCATTTGTTTTTAAAACTAGAAATACCTGATATGAAGTTTCAAGAACACTCTTAGTATAATGGTTATGTATCACTTGCTATTATCATCCCTTTGTTACAAATACTGTTAAAACATGGATATGGATCCTAACTCTTCTATATTGTTTAACTATTTAGTTTCTCATTATAGAAGTTAATTCAGATATACCAAATGTAATCAAGAGTCATCTTGAATTGCCCTTTGGGTACGGCCATACAATTATCTGATTAATTCTGGAGAGGGCCTATGGTATCATTCTGCACATATCAAGTGGAGGAACAAATTCTTTATCGACTATAAGTGTTGTGGATGCAGCTTTACATCACTTCCAAGAATAGCCTTTATAACTACCATTTTCATGTTAGCGTTTGACTTAAAATTAAAAAGTGATATCCACACATGCAAAACTTGTTTGCATCTCAAGTCTAAGGATGACTTATTTAACCATTTTTGATATCTTACTCATGACAAGGATCCAAAAGTAAATATTCGAAGGGTGAGGCGGCCAATAGGCATCCATTTGGAATAACTTATGAGTTTGGTGGGAACAAATTCAATATTCACATAATACAAACCAACACTCACATTTGTCTTAAAGTAACAATATTCCTATATTGTTAACCAACAATGGACATATTTCGAATATAAAATTATTTCAAGGATTAAAATGCCAAATATAGGGATAACAATTATTCTATGTAGGAAGAATAAATAACCTCGTATCTTCTTTCATATAAAAGTAAAAATTATCTTACAATCCCAATTATCCAAATACTAAAAACAGATATGCATGAGACTAATTAGCAAGTTAAAGTTAAATGTTTCTAACATTCTCAACTCTTTCTTTACAAGACAGCTAAATAGTCATCTAAGTAAACCTTCCGAATACTTGTTTCAAATTTACAAATTTGTAAAGGATTTGAATGATATGATGAGTGTTGTATGTACATTTGCATACTATTGCAAGTATCATAGTATGGAAATGTGACAGTACCTTTTATAAGGTATTTGAAGTCACCAACATAATTATCTCAGACAGTCATCTTTATAGTTTTTTAAAATGTAAAGTATTCTCATTCTTTTAATGTGTATTGCAATAATGCCCTTAGCTGAGTATATCTAGTTAGCAGATTCATCATAAATGATGAAATCCTACTTCAACTAGAATTGATTATTCTCTAGCATCAATGTACACAAACAAGTATCTGCCTTATATAATTTGTAAACGTTTGTTTTAACAGTCATCTAAATCACTCTCAATTAGATACTGTTGTTAACAGTCATCTAAATACTCTCAATTAAATAGTGTTGTTGTTAGCTCATCTTGCTCTTGTGCAAAAGTAACAACCAGTCTCATACCCTCAATATATATTATATATGAATATATATACTATTATATATATATATATATATTATATTTATTATTTATATTATTATATATATATATTATATATATGTATCTATACTATATGATGAAATCCTTAGTTAAAAAACACAAGGTTTACATTCCAGTATTAAAATTATCTTAGTGTAATATATCATTTAAGAATTCGCCTTAATGATATATTGCATAGGGGTGGGGACTTTAATACCATATTCTGTTTATTTCAATAAACATATATTCCAAGGTCGTTTGTTTTATTTCTAAATTTCCAAGTGAATTTCTTTACTATCTCAAGGGAGTAACATCCTAGCTTTGATGAATGATGACTCTTCATTATGTACAACAAACATATGAATTTTAGGAAAAACACATATGAATTTTATGGAAAAACATGTGCTCCCGCTTGATGTCAGGTATACTCAGGAGCTATCTTAATTTAATCAAAAATCATATTGTAATTAAACTTAAGATCTCAGCTCCTAGATGCATGATCTAATACACACTTGGATTTTTTTATCTTGTATACTTTATAAAGATTATATAGACTCATAACCCTTTAATTACACACCGTCCTCACAAAGGTAATCATAAAGAAAAGAGTTATAAAACTTAATTGCCATATTCTATATTCAAGGAAACATGTATGTCAATTAATTATCTTTATATAATTAATGCGTGTATAAAAGAAAATTTAATCACAGTCAATTGCTTGAGTATGATTAAAAACTCTTATCGTAAGCCGGGCATTAATATGTATACAATTTTGCCCTTATGAGTCTTTCTTCAAAAGAAACTCATTCTAACCTTACAGTTTTATTGTTTGGTGAAAGGTCAATCAAGCTCAAAACATTTATTGTCTTTTAAGGACTGCATCTTGTCATTCATAGTTCTAAGACATTATCAGATTCATGATGTGATCATTCATGTTATTAGTTAGCAGGTTTACTATGACCCTCTAACATATATTCCTCAGCATTGATAATAAATATCACTCCATTGATGAGGCATCCTTGCGGATTTATGAATGAGAGTTACATTATACTTTGGTTCGACATTTTCATATTTAACCTTAGTATGCCATCAGCAAGTGAATTTAAAAGATTGTGTATTTTGTTTTTGAGTATCTTCAAGATCTATAGATACTCCCACTTACTTTTGTAAGTAAAGTCAATTCTCTAAATACTAAGTATTTAAGTAACAACAAATTGTTCTTAATTGGGAAATTCAAAACACATTTTATAGTTCTCATCTCTAGCTTGTTAATAATATGCTTCAAAAGATATTAACAAATTTTAGAACTTTAATCAAGACATAATGGGATTTCACCCAATCCATAAAATAGATAATGTTTTGAATACCTTCTAGGTTGGAAGTATATTGAGTGTATTCATGACACACGTAATTTTCTAACCTTGATAAATTTTAGAGGCGGAGCAATTAAAGTTATTAGAAATCAAACATTATGAATATAGTTTGTTTAAACACATTAGACATACCATAATTATGTGGTATTCAATGAGTATTGGAATTGTGGGACTGCATCAGAATTTATTAGATAACTTAATTCTCTTTGGATCAAATACTTACCAATAGGGTTGAGCCATATTGAATAGAAAGTATTATAAAACCAAGTGCATGCTATAATGTATATTTTTATATGTACAATAACTCTATGTTCATGTGTTTAAAGAAAATAGAACATGTCAAGTATACGTTACAAGTCTTTGAATAATTCAAGGACATCATATTTATGTGTTAACAAGAAGACACAACAATTTTACTACTAACTTTATGTTATCAGTCATTGATAAATTCAAGGACGCTTTAGATGTATGTTCTTAACCAGAAAACATAATTATAGTAACTAAAGTAGTTATGAACGCAAACTCTTGAGTTCAATGGTAATTTCAAGTTAATTTCATACTTCATAATTATGATTATATTATTAACCATAATTATATTGACTAAAGCATGTAGTCAAAATGTTGAAGTAGCTTTACATTATATCTTGACATTTAAATGTAATAGGGCAACAAACATCTTGTGTGTTTAAGTCCTAGTAGAATTATTAGCTTTCTTACCTTGCGGTCAAGAGAAACTAATAATCATATTGTTATATGTTGTTCTTTACATACACTTAAGATTTCTCCCACTTGTGTATGGCACAACTTTATCTAATGTAGATAAACAATACGACAAGCGCTAAATTCTATAAACAATATGATAGTGTCAAAGATATTACAAGTAGATTTCGAACCATAACGTTTAATAAGAAATTGTGGATTATTATTCTATAGACAATGTTTCGGAAAGCAATCTCAGGAAAGCAACGTGTTATCTTATAAAATAAAATGTAATCTTCCTTAAAACTATTTGTAGTTCATATTAGGAAAGTAATGAATTATTTCACAGCAAGCTAGAAATAATATGGGCAACTAACAAGGAAATAAATCTTGCAGCTCCCACTGAATTTGACAACATTACATGAATGTATTTTCAGTAATCAAACGCAAAGCTCCCTCTAGATTTGTCAACATTATGAGTGTTACATCACCAATAGAAGGCAAATAATGATTTATTTACTTTCCTACTCTCTTAAAATACCTACAAGTAGCAATGTACTTAGGTATTGAACAAAGTATATAAAGTTCTACTTATGTAGATGAGGGTCTAGCCATCCATGCTTTCATTAACTTGAACTTTTAGCATGCAATTCCTCCTTAATTAGTCTGCCTAGCCACAAGGGTGTTTAGCACTATAAGGAATGAATCGAGTCCAAGAAAAATACCTAGAAGACCTGCTAGCAATTTTCTTTACTCGTTGCGGTTTAAACTCATACATCGTGACAATTGCAAGATGTCATTATTTTGGTAGCTATAGACAAAATGTTCTCTAGTTACACAAAATATTTCATCTTTCAAAGATTTCAGAACCGAAAAAGGGTAATGAAAGATTGAAAGTGAGTTTAAATATAATTGAGAAAAAAAATTCAATTATAACCCTATCTTATTCTTGTCAACCAATGAGAAGAGATAGGAGTAAGTCTCACTCTTTCTTACTAGGAAAAGAGACTATGTTTGTCTTTTTAAGAAAAACAAACTTTCATTTACGAATTATGTTGCAATAACACAATTAATCAGAACATAGAAAGTTTAATTTAGTATTTTTAATAATTAAATTCTTAAAAGAATTAACTACCCAATTAATTACTAATAAGACTAAGATCCAACTTGACCTCCCACTTATTACAGAAGGTCTGACCAATGTGTAAACAAGTAGGGCAAGAGGTAAGTGGCGTGCATTAATTGCATTGTAAATGCAACTCTTAGTTTTATAAGACACATGACTTTAGTAACTCATATAGTAATGTTATGTACATGTTTTGTCTCATCTTATGCCTCGAGTCTGAGGTCTGACCAAGTAACTCGATTTAAGTCCACCAAAAAAGAACGTGCAAAAATTGATATAGATCTGACCTATGAAAAAATTTGTCATGGGTTGGAAAGGCCCTGAGGTCTAACAAGATAGGTCAATCCAAGTGCACGTGTTCTTAGTTTGGTTGGCTTAGACTTAAAATTTCACATAGGGGTATACACATAAGTTTTTATAAAACATTTGTAAAAAACGTGTACAAAGAAGCATGCAAAACATCTTTGTAACACAAGTTAAGAAAAATATTTTGTTAACTTTCGTTTTTTAGATGTGCTAATATCGCGGGAAAACATTAAAAATTGACCAAACCCTATATTGTACTCTTACATGTGTCCAAAGACACAAGTTCTTCCAATAATTGCCTCATATGTCGTAGCATGTAGTGGCGCGGGAAAAGATTAAAGGTCAATTAAACCCTAGATCTCTACTAAAGCCATGGTCAATAAAGTCATGGTCAGTAGTGATTCATCATTGATAAGAGCACAAAAATATTATAGTTTTAATCGGATTATAAGATGATTTAGATTTTCAAGTCTCGTCGTGGGAAACCTTATAGGCCATGATTATCGGATGTAAGCCGAACCCAAGTTGACACATAAGACTTCAAAAATCAAATCAAGTTATAATAAAACAAGTTTCATAGATTTAACGTCCATATTAATTTGTCCAAAAGCCAGTTTTACAAATAACACATAGTAGGTCACTAGAAGTTAACAATTATGTGTTTAATTTAACAGACAAGTTTAAACCAAGATTCGTGTAAGTTCGTCGTGGGAAACCTTATAGGTCATGATTATCGGATGTAATCCAAACCCAAGTTGACACTTAAACTCTCTAGAATCGTCAGTTTAAATAAAACAAGTTTCTCTTTAAGTATTAGTCCATTTAGAGTTTCAATTTTTTTTTGCATATATTAACTAGTCACATGGAATATTGCATATAAGCAAATAAAACAGACAGAAGGAAGGGATGAGGTGAAGACAAACTCTATATTGAAAGCAGTAAATTACATAATCCCATGAGTACTCATAAGAGTCTTCCCCAAAAGAAGAACCAAAAGACTCTCACTAGGTTTTCTGCTAAAGTACCTAGATCGCCACATCCATCATATTACATGATTGCGTGAGTCTTAAGGCCCGAAAAAAGGATTCATGAAACTCAATTAACTTTAAATTATGACTCTATTCTTTTCAATCTATCTTAGCTAGTAATATTACCATGATTTCTTGGTTATTATGTATTCTTTCATGCAAGAATTTGCTATTATTGCCATTAAATTTTTTCAGTCTAAACAATAAATAAAAGTTTTCTAATGCGGATCTAGGTGTTTTATACGTAGATAAGGTTAAATCCTCATAATATCTAATAAGGGTTATTGTGTGCGGGTTATGTAACAAGTAATTTCATAAAAGTATGCATGAAATTTTTTTTAATTTGAGCATAATTTAAGCATTTTAATGTGAAAAATAGGACAATTATACATTCTAATTCCCATCCCCCCACTTGAATTATACAAAGTCCTCGTTGTATAGATAAAACATTGATAACGGGAATTAAAAAGAATTAGAATGAGAAACCCCCCCTGATATTTTGCATAGTAGATTCTCCAAGTTCAGTTTATGAGCAAGATTGTGTTAAACAACCGTCTTGAGATTTCAAGACTCCAACACTTCTAGATTTCCATATTATAGATACTTCACCAACATCATCGATTTCTTTACAGCGGGGTCCTGTGCAAAATATAGGAAAAACATGCAAAATCCTATCTCAGGTATCTATGGTTAATTAAATAAGCTAAATAAATTGTACATGAGACCAATACGCCGTATCCATTAATTAGAATATGCCGTATTGAGAAACTTGTAAAAAGTATCTAAATACGGGTCAGACTGTTGAATACGCCGTATCATGTACATGAATACGCCGTATTGACAGAACTGACAATAATGTTTAAAGTGCATAAAAATAAAGGGCTGATAACGTCCAAACGTTCAATACGCCGTATGGTATGGAGCGGATACGCCGTATTGATGTCTGGGAAGACAGACTCGATAAAAATAAATAACAATCCGGGTTGTCTCCCGGGAAGCACTTTTCTTTTAGCTAGCCTTTAAGTTAGACTTTTTCCTTCTCGCTTTCTTCACTCGGTGCATGTCACCTTCCATCCGTTGTCCTTTTTCTGAAAAATTTCTTGGTAGATTTGAGACATACATTCTTTGTTTCTTTCCCAAGTGTTATATTCACATCTTCTTACAGCAATGTATTCTTCGTTAGGTCCTAGTGAATATTTTATAGCTTCAAACCTCTCGGTTTCGCATACCCTTTTAATGAGTTGCTCATCATTCTTATTGTCTCCTTTACGCTTCATTTGTCTCAGCTCATTCCCTTCTTTAATGTTACGTTCATCATGGGCTTTGAAGAATGAATCAATAGTAGTATTGAGGGGGTTTCCATAGTCAGATTCCTTCCCTTTTTATTGCTCAAAATGCTGTTGTTCATTCGTCTTTTATTCCAACTTCCATTCATCCAAGAGTGGAATAATACCTTTTTAGTCCTTCCATCCACTTTCATATGGTTTTCGAATGACGAATTTGCTCATGATATGAATTCAAGTGGATCTATCCCCCAGTTATCCCCTTCGTCTAACATCTCATCTTCGCCGTCATGGGATTCAGGATAGAATTTATAAAAGAATTTTTGTACTAGCTCTTTCCAAGTGGTAATTTTTCCTTCCCCCTCATTTATCCACCATTATCTTGCATCATCAGCTAGTGAAAGAGGAAAAACCTTCATTCTTAGCCGATGGGAGTCCACACCAGGAATTTTTATTAAATCAAGTAATTCAAGAACCTTAGCAATGTGGTCCACCACGTCTTCATCAAACATACCGTGGTATGCATTATTTTTTAATTCTATTAAAAATTCCTTGTTGAGTTCAAAGTTTATATTGTCGACGGTAATAGGCTCAGTAGGATCTGATTCAGCTTGAGTATTTTCCATGTATTTCTTTAAAATTGGTTCTGCCATAGTTCTTGTAGTATCTTCTTCAATCAACTAGCTCTGATAATTGTAATCTGTAACAAAGGTAAAAATATCAGCAGGATTTGCTCTGAAGAAAGATAAAAAAATTAGGCACGAAAATCAAACACGAATTTTAAGGCTTCTGTTACTGTATCAGATGCTTAATACGCCGTATTTAATGGATCTGAATACGCCGTATTAATCTTTTTGAATGAATACGCTGTATTGGATAAGAAAGTTGGATACGCTGTATCCAATGAAAGTGGATACGCCGTATCAGGTTATCGACCAGAACAGTGTATTAAAAAACAATTAATTTACACAAACAATTAAACTAAGCGAATATACAAGCAAACAAATATACAGAATATACAAACTTATACAGAATTATACACTAATCTAAATTACACTAATCCTAAGGGTTAGACTAATCTAATGTTAAAAACAAAAATATCAAATAAAAATCAAGATTAAATTTTCACTCCTCGGCAACGGCGCCAAAAACTTGATGTGTCGTTCTGTGGTTGTAATTTTATGATTTCAAGTTTTAAATTTATATTTTGCCGACTTAACAAAAAACAACACTTTAACGGGCAGTGTACCCGATCGGTGGTAGTTTCGTGGTAAGTAGGGTGTCGATCACTAAGAGCGAGAAACAATCTTTCAATTTATTAATATTTTGGTTATCTAAACTAAGTTAATTCTATTATATGTTAAACCTATGTTAATCCTAAATTTAATAGATAAGAGGGTTTTGAGCCTGAGAGACTGACACGGGTTTTGTGGTGACTAAAATCAACTTGAGACACTAAAACACACGCAAGTAAATTAACTAAAGATAAAAGAGCGGTCTAGCCAAATATAAGAAAAATGTATTAACCATTATTAATCTAATCAGAACGTTGGTTGGTTTGTTTATTTAGTGCAATGATTACTTATCTCGAGGCGGCATATCATTCTTAAGACTTAGGTTGTACTTCTTCCTAAGACCTAGATACGAAGAATTCTGTCACAATTAAACATATCCGCATAAAGCATCCTTATTTGATGATTATAATCTATATTAGGGATTAAAGCAATGGTGATCTTGTTAAACCCTAGCTCATAGAGACTTCACCCACTTACTGATTAAAGGCAATTCATACACTAGTAGTCCACTAACCAAGTCTTTACCAATTAACCGAGAACGTACTCGTTGATCCCAAGGTCACCTGTTGATCTAAGGGCAAAGATAGGTCGTTATTTGTGATCTTATTGGTTTAGATGTATAAATTACTATATGAAGAGCTATTCTGGCATCTAGATTACTTGGTCCGTATCACTAGATCCAGTTAAATGATAGGTCGCATACAAGAGTAATAATTTAGCCAAGGTAAACTAACCGAGTTAACAAATGATACCAAAAACTGAACGATTACAAGAGTATAGGAGATTACAAGTTTTTTCCTATAGAATTGATTATGTTGCAAGACCTCTTCTGCTCTTCTTTTCCTCTGAAAATTGACTTTATGGTTTAGGTATCAAAATTATGATTTAGCACACTTAAAACTCGTTTTTGAGTTTTCTATTTATAAGGTCTGAAAAAAGGTCGATAAGGCGTATCGAAAGGCTTTGATATGGCGTATTGGGGGTTTCTTGGAGTAGGGACCACGTTTGATATCTTCCAGAATATTTTATTTCCATAGCTTGAATACGGCGTATATGATTCTCTGGATACGGCGAATTGATCTTGTTTCCTTCGTGGTCTTTAATGAAGTGCAGGCATAGATACGCCGTATCTTCCTTGATGGATATGGCGTATTGGATGTCAGATTCAGTTTTATTCATATTTCTTCGTTTAAGCTCCAGAATGCGTGCCTTTTAGTTAACTTTCACCAAGTACTCCATAATTACTGCAATTCTCAAATACAAACGATTAAGTAACAATTCTTTGCAAGAATTATAAAAAATGGGCTAATTACATGGGATAAATGATGCTATAAAAGTGACGTTATTTGATGTCATCACTTACTCATCACAAAGCCCATTTTCTCATTACATAACTCATTTTCTCATTACATAACACATTTTCTCATTACAAAACGTTTTGGTATCATGGTTGTGTGGTAACTACGTAAAACAACTCGGTGCACTTGGGCTAAGTGCGACATCAACACA
>BQNB010163589.1:0-14426 GCA_026074375.1 Tanacetum coccineum | reverse complement strand
AATGAATGTATCAATATGTATTTCTTTTTTGATGCGACGTATTGGTAACCGTATTTTTTGTTAGCTAAAAGTAGGCCCACATATTACTCCTTAATATAGCTTACAAATTTTTTTCATACAGATCATTAATTGATATTGCAAGGACATTTTCAGCTTCAGCAGGAGCTTAAACCATTAAGATTTTTTGGTTTTTATGGCGACGGAAATTTGTGTCCCGTAGACGCGCCTGGAAATCTTGGAGATTGTGAGTACTCTTTATCTTTCGAGCGTATTCATTATTGTTTATATTGGTTATTCATATCTCATTATATGCTTTAACAAGTGATGCAGCTTGCAACAAACAAGTATCTAATTGTTTAAAGTAATCAGTTTTCGAGCGCACTTCTAATATGTGAAAAATACACAATAAGCTAATTAGACTTTTCCCTAAAGAACAATAAACTAATCTGCAGAATTGTTAGATATCAACAAGATCATTACTTAGAGGTGAATAACGACCTGCTCACCCATCGTTTTGTATATTAAACAACATCATGTAGGTTTTTGTGAGCTGAATACTCTCTGACTTCTTAATTAAGTATCTAAAATCGTTAGAATTACCTATTTCTTGACTTTATTCAGTAGTTATGTATGCAGTTTTATTGTAGACAGCTCAGATCAGTTGATATAATAATACTATAAACCGATGCATCAGTTGGCAGTGAAAATGTAGCATTAGGTTTGTGTTGTTGAATTGTGCATTAATACTTTTATAGTTTAGTTTAATTGGTACTTTTATAGTTTAGTTTAATTGGTATGGAAGATGTACGATAAGACTTTATATGTTGTTAAACTATGTGTTAGCAGATATAATTTTGCGAAATTCTGAAATATAGTTTTTTTTGTTTTATTAAGATGCATTGGTTTATTGCGAAATATAAAACGCTACGTTCTACAAGGATTAAGTACCCGATGCAACGACACTTTAGCCCATCCCTTGTGCACCCTTGCTGTACCATGAAACTTCTTTTTGTACCCGATGCAACGACACATTAGCTCATCCCTGGTGCACCCTTGCTGTACCATGAAACTTCTTTTTGTAGTTTACTAAAGTACTATACAAAAGATGAAAACTACTATAGTGTCAATATGTAAATGCGGAGCTTATGTTTGTAATAGATTCTACATGTATATGCAGAGCTTATGTTTGTAAACTCTAGCCTTCCCTTTTGGTACTAAAGTTTAAAGTTTGTATATAGTTTCCCTTCTAGTACTAAAGTTTAAAGTTTGTATATAGTTAATAATTCAAGTTGCTATTTATAGATTATTAGTGTTAAAAAGCAAATACACGTAGACAAAAAAGTGGTCCCGTCGCAACGCGTTTATCACATTTAACTACTGCAATAGAATAATTTGTTAGAAGGGTAGAAGGTAGGGTTGCACTAGAGAGATCAATGAAGCTTTTAGTTCCTGGTCGCATGATGCATTAGACAAAGTTGTGGCTGCTTTGGATAGAGATCCCTTTGTAGGTGAGTGCTTATATCCCAATTAATTTGCTTGAAGGTTGCGTGATTTTATTGTTATCTTTTTAGTTGGTTGCTTTAATTGAACCATGAAACAGTTGGTGGTCGGTAGCTTACAATAATATTATCTTGCAGGTATAACTTTTTGAGAGCCGAGTAACCAATAATTACAACGTCAGAGGAAGAAATTGTTAATTAAGGACATGTAGATTAACTCGGAGGAGTAGTCTAAATAAATGTGAAAAGCCTTGGCAAAGATTATGTGTTTGTCAAAGTGCAACTTGAACTCTAATCTGCTTTCTTTTTTACTTTTGTACACGTAGTTTCATAAATTATTTATAAGCAGTGCTTTATAGTAGTTTCAAAAAGAAAATGGCGGAAAGCCAGGAAGAACTGTCTTTTGAGGCAATTATATTGAAGATTATTGTAATTGTGAAGATCAATTATATTGTAATAGAAAAGTTGTAAAATATATACAATGTAGATTAAAGGTAGCAAGAGGTGTGGGTTGGGCAGGTTGGGTAGACTATATTTTTTTATATTTATGTAAATACTATTAATTATTTTTTCTATTACTACGTTAGCTCATAATAAATTATAATATGTTATATTCCATGTTTATTCTTTGCTACATCAATGTTTCACAATATTATCTTATAAACTCTCTTGCTAATTACATTTATTTGTCTACATTACATCAACAATAACTTATGCAAAATGATACGCAATAATTGGAAAAACCAAAAACAATAACGTACAAATATCAAAATATAATTGTTTCTTTCAACAATATGGGCCTTGAAACTAGTATATGTATATACCGAAACTTTTAGATAAATATAAAAAAAATTAATTTATTTTTTTAAGGGTGTTTTTGTGGATCGGTTTAAGGAAAAGAAAAAGGGGGGAGCCCAAGTCCAAGTCTAACACAAAATTAGTATTTTATAAAAAATAAAATTGTATCCTCATTTTTTTATTGCAGTAGATCCATTCTAAAACTCTAGCCACCATTGTCATTTTTTAAGCTCTCAAGAATCAAGGTTTGATCTCTTTGTTAATCTTAAATCGGTTTAGTTTTTACACTCTTAATCACACATATGTTTTAATTATTGTTTTAATTATGTAAAAATTGAATTGATGGATTAGGTTATTGTAAATAATCTGTAAATAAGATGTTTTGATTATCAAAAATTGTTTTAGGAATAATAATTAGGGTTTTCGGTAAGTTAATTATGGTTAATTATGCTAAATTCATCTTGGTCACACATCGTCTTCCTATGAGCCATCCATTTGAAACAAATATATAAAAAAAACTAGTTATATCAAATTATGCAATGTAAAATTAACTATAAAACTAGTTGATAAAATAAGCCATACAAAAAAACATATATGTACTGAAGATCAGATAGTCTAAAAAAAGAAAAAGACTTGAATAGTTACATATTTCATCGTAACTTTTTAAGGTTAAAGTCGAAAGTGTTACTAGTTAACATAACCCCAACTTGTTATTTTATAGGCAATATGGGGATTAGAACGCACAACTAAGGAGTCTTCAAAAGCAGGGCACATCGACTATAACAACATGTAATCCTAAGCTAAGGAGTTAAAATGCTGCTAGAAAGATTGTTAATTAGATTTATGATTATATAAATTTACCTTTGCTTTTTACGTTTAGAACCCAAACAAGAATCCTTAGCAGCCATGTTACCCACTCCTTTTGATGCCTTCACCTTCTGTCTAGCATTATGTACAGGTGTGTATTTGATATCTTCCTTTTAGTAACTCGATTTGCATGATCCTCCACGTATTTGAGTTTGAGTTGTTTTAGACTTTTCTTTATCTTTACGCTCATATACACTGATGCGAAAAACTTTTCTCATTTCTCTAACAGTGCCTTACTTGAATACAAGTAGGGGTTCTCCATATCTATTATCCTGTTTCAACAACAAAGTTGTGTAAATGTTGTCATTAGAATATCATCAGTTTACGCTTATAATCAGTATATTTCATGGATTTACAACTAATAAATGTCGTTGTATAAAGACTATACAGAAGTTAATGTCAACAAAGGGGAGCGCCTTTCTAAATCTATTAACAGATTATACTTATGAGATTATGTGGTTCCCATGGAATTGCTTATTTTAAACTAATTACCTGCTTTGTTACCATCTATTTCTAAGTGCTTATCCACTGGAATAAACAGATCCAAACACTCAAAACTACTTATCTGCTAAAAGCAGGCATATAAGCACTTGAATAAGCAATCCTACATACCCTCTTAGAGTTCTTATATGCTAAAATAAACATACCCAATCACTCAATACTACTTATCAGTTAAAGAAATAAACCTATAAACCTGATACATAAAAGGGCCAAAAAGAAGATATAAAGGACGAGTCTTATGAGACGGGGTAAAATTACTGAAAATTGGTTAAAAAAAGGGGCAAGTCGAGATTTTTCTTACAACTGGTATGCAGCTGGCTATTCAAAATTCATTATTTAACCCCTTTATAGTAATTGATAAGATATTCAAAAGCTGGATATTTTTAGCCAAACATTGAAAAAGTGATTACTCCGATACAAGTCGTTATGAGCAGATACTAATCAGTTGCAAACACATATCCAAATGCTAGCTAAGGTCAGAAAACTTACATTAAAGCGACGAAGGAAAGTAAGACGGACATCGTTTTCAAACCCCTTAAGATTGTTCACTGAGAACGAACGAGAAATTATCTAGTTGCTGCCTTTTCCCATAAAAACCGGATACTCACGAGCACGCTCCCCTTCAGGTTCTTACCTTCCTTTACTTTTCTAAATATTTCTTAGTTTGTCTTTAGCGATTAACTGTTTGAATGTCAGAGGGCAGAGTGGATCAAGTACCTAGAAGTTTTTGCAAACTTGGAAGTCAGAGCAAATCAAATCTATGATGCCGTAAGTCTAAAAGTGCTCCATTGTTTGAATTTGTTTGTGCACGTGTTTTTCTGAATAAATTCTAGTTACAAGCCGCAAATCAATATTTGTGTAATCATTGTTGATGCTTTTGGTTATGTATGCAGGTGAAAAGCAATTACTTGTGTTTGTCTAATTCTGCAGCCACTAAAACCAAAAAGGTCAATCCAATAGTGGCATGGATGGAGTTTAATAATGTAAGTATCTATACCATTTGTTGTTACTTCAAAATGTTACAAGTTTTAGCTATGAAATCCTTTTCAATGTGTATGTAACATTTTGGCCACTTCGGTTATAGACCGTTCTTTACATTTCAATTTCTAATTGTTGTTAGATGCTCTAATGACTTTTCGACCGACGAAAACAAAAGAATGAATTAATTAATTAATCTTTGAGAAGTTAAAGCTTATATTTCCATCTGCGTCTTTCTGTTGGTGCAGGGTGTCTGGTCTTTCACAGAAGAAGCATACAAGCTAAAGGTATGCTATTGCAGATTAACTATTCTAAATAAGGGTTGCGGGTTCAAGTCCCATTGGGGAGATGTGTATTTTAGTAGTAAAAATAGAAGTGTGCTTTTAGAATATTTTATTACTCTAGCATCCATTAGTGCTTTCTGTTTAATTAGTTACAACGGACATCATAATTAAAAAGTTAACCCATTCACTCGCGTGGAATTATATGTTAAAGATGCTAATCAAAAATGCTAGAAAAGAAAAAGATTTAGGCCTATATCATTTGAATGGTTATGTTCTATTCGGACATATTTACCCTACATAAAAAATAACTTGATCAACAAATATTCATATATTGTCCAACGATGCAATAATCATACTCACTGATGCCTTAAAATGTTCAACAATGCACTAAACATACGAACATATGCCCAAGTTTAACGATGCAATAAAATACACACAAATGCACTAAACATACATACACAAAAACATATATGTACCGAGCTAAATATGGACAAGAAAACACAAATTCACAATTGCATAAGTGTTGTTACCCCATTCACGATTAAGGCATCCATTATATATTTGCTATTCTCATTCAAATTTTCACCAGGTCCAACTTGTTTAATGTATACTCATGAATTAAACCACTAAAAATATTATTTTTTCTTTTGCAACATAGATCAGTCATATATAACTAATTAACAATAATATTTGCAATGATTTTGTATTAAAAAAACTATAAAATAGGAAACATGTGTGATAAATTATGAAAGAAATCAAAACGAAAATTCTTACCATGATACAAATCGAACTCAATTCATCGATGAATCATGATCCGAGAATGGTAATGAATCGTGATTGAGATTCAAACTTTGGTTTCTGAGATCCATAATTAACACACTGTCGAAATAAAAATATATATGATGATGGTTTCTTTGATTTGATCTTCGCCAGGAAGTAAAGAAAGTTGGTCAAAGTGGGGGAGAAAATTATTGTGGACAGTTTTTTATAGGACGAGATAGATCTGATGGAGGTTTTAGGTCAACTTAGGCAAAGAAAGGTGTGGATCGATACATCAAAATTATGGCAATTTTTTTTTCTTTTTTCTGAATATATGGGACAGTTGAGAATTGGTAATTTCAAAATTCCTTTATTGCCCCTAACTGATTTAAACTTTTTTATTCTAATTACAATAAATTACACTTTTGGCACAAGTCATCTCATCCATTCATTTAATAATCTAATGGTTATAATTTGGTTTTGTAGGTTCTGTACAAAAAAGTAGTTTTGCAAAGAAAATGTCACTATATATATATATATATATATATATATATATATATATATATATATATATATATATATATATATATATATATATATATATATAATGGAGATTAAAGGTAGCAAGAGGTGTGGGTTGGGTAGACTAATTTTTTTTTATATTTTTGTAAATACTATTAATTATTTTTTTTCAATTACTACGTTAGCTCATAACAAATTATATTATGTTAGATTCCATATTTATTCTTTGTTACATCAATATTTCACAATATTATCTTATAAATTCACTTGCTAATTACATTTATTTATCCACATTACATCAACCATAACTTATGTAAATGAATCGCAATAATTGGAACCAAGGTTGCTGATATGTGAGAAATCACATATCCTTTCTATATCAAAAATGGCCTTTAAATGATCAAAATGTGCAAAAATATGCTTGTATTTGTGTATTTTGTTGTTTGTGAATGTGTAGGTACGGATAATGCAAAAATCACAAGAAAACGGTCAAAACCGGGCAAACACGAACACGAGAATAGAAAGAGTGCACAAGAGCCGGAAGTTTCTAGCAAAAGGTCATCAAAAGTCAACCCTTGGTCAACCCACAAAAGGACAAAACCCTCAAAATCCCACAAAAGCCCTTATTGTTAAAACTAATTCACAAATGGTCCTTAAGTGACTAACACCGTTAGTCCTCTTTTATTAAGAAGATAACGGTCGTTAAGTTCAATTACCAAAACCCTTAAACCGTTTAACCCTTTATACCTTTTCAACCCAAGCCCAAAACAAACCCTTGGCCCAATCCTTTTACTCGAGCTCAAGTCAACCTACACACACCTGGGTCAAACAACAAATAAGAAAAGAAAAAAAAGAGGCGGGAAAGTTCGTTTTTACTATTCATCGTCTCGTTCGTTTTACCCTGCATCATAAACAAAGGGTAAATCCCAATTGACTATGTGGAACAAAGATTCGAGTGCCAAGTAATGAGCCAGCATCAAAAATCGTCATCAAAGCTCTCTCATTGGCTATAATTGATAAGGGAATGACATGTGGGATCCAAAGAAACACACTCTAGATGGGATTTTACACTAAATCAAGGCTAAAAGAAGCACAAGAGCTCCTAACTTATTGGATTGCCACGCTGGAAATCCGTGTGCACACTTATTGATCAAACGGCCTAGAATGAGGATCTAATGATTACAAGAAATGGACGCATGAGATTAAAAGATCAAGAGGAGCGTTTGAGACCTGGAAGCTTCTTCTCAAGCCTATAAATAAAGGGGCACCCTCACTCACAGAGCTATCTTTTTAGTAGTTAGTTTTTAGCAACTTAGTGTAGCTTTTAAATTTAGCAAATGTAATTTTCAATTTAATGTTTTTAGTCATTGTAATCTCATTTTCAAGTTGTAATCAGTTTTTCTATTAATAACAGCTTCAAGTTTATAATAATCAATTTCTTTTATTTACATTATGCAAATGTTTAAATACGCTCTCTTTTTGTTCACTTTAACTCAATAAGTCTTAATATGACTTCAATAAGCTAGATGTTTACTCAGTAAAGCTGATAAGTGTAAAATACACATATCCATTTATACCTAAAAATAACCCAATTAAGCCCAAAACAGACCAAAAATGGCAAAAATATGCTTGTATTTGTGTTTTGTGTGTGCAGGTATGGATAAGTCAAAAATCACAAGAAAACAGTCAAAAACAAGCAGACGGACACGGCATCGGAAGAGTACTAACGCCAAGCAAGCCTAAAGCCAAATCCTAGCCAGTTTCCTTTTATATCAACCTAAGGGCCAATCTTGCACTATCCGAAGAAAGTTATTTATAACTTGAAAAAGAAGAAAAGAAAGAGAGGGGCCAAATGTGTAAACAAAGCAAAGTTCAACTGAATTTTACCCCGTACTCAGTTATAAAAAAGGCCGGAAACCCTTTTTACTATTCATCGTCTCTCCCGTTTTTCCCCTATGGTAAAACAAGGGGCAAATCAAAATTAGAGGGTGATTAAGTCAATTCAAGAGGTCTACATCACAAATAAAGGGACAAATCAGTCTTTATCAAAGGATTCATTAACTTTCTCTCCAGGAAGAGCCCCCGTAACAATGAAGAAGCAAAAAATATTATGTGGGTTTTTGTGTTGAAACACTCCACAAAAGAAAGACAAAGTACATCAATGGGATGACACGGTGGCATCCTCAGGTGTCCACAAAGTGATCAAAGGCTCAAGAGTTAGCCCCAATGATTGCTGGAGTTGAATGGCAGAGATTGAAGGCTTGGGATTAGCAAGGAACAAAAGGGCCTAGAAGCTTCGCTTGAACATTAACAAAAGGCCTATCTCACACAAACCATCTAGTTTTTTAGTCTTCTTTTTATCTTTCTTTTGTAAATTTTAGCATAAATTCGTATTTTATTAAATGTTATGTAATTCCTTTTCTTAGTAATGTATTCAGTTTCTATTAATGAAATTCCGATTTTGTATTTAAATCTCGTTTTCTAAACTCTCATTTTAAGTCATATTGTCTCAATAAGCTAATAAGCTCATATTAAGCTCTTTCAGTCTATAAGCTGAAATAGAGCTGTTTGAATTCAGTATTAATCTTATCTAAACCTTAAATCAGTTTAATCTTATGGATTTATGAATTTGAGCTTTTTGGAAGGGGATCTTACCTTGGAGAGATCAAGGACTTCCTTAGCTTATTACTAGCTAAGGCGCTTGTAGCTGCCTTATTGGTTCCCTGTTTGTTTAGTAAAGAGATTAAGTAAGTTTTCCTTTCATCTTCTCTAATTTGTTTTAATAGCTCTTGTTTTTGCATATATGTTAAATATGCTTATATGCTTATTCTCTTATGCTTTCTAGTGTTTAAATATCTTTCTAGTGCTTATTAGTTGTTTGTCTTATCTCTTTTTGCTTAAATAGTTTTTTAGCTCCTTAGTTGCACATTTTGTCATTCACACCTATAAAAATCCCAAAAATATTCGTTTAAATAGTTATAATCTAGATTAAGGCTTAATGTTGTTTAATCATGAATATTAGTTTGTTTTTAGCTAGTTTTTATTGGTATTTAGGTATTTTGTTCATTAGATTTCTCTTAAAAAGGCTTTTCTAAAATTGTTAAAATGTAAAGGGTGTGTTTGGTTTTGTGCAATTCAAAATTGCACTAGCAGTACTACCTAGTTAGTATGTGAAGCCTTTACATACTGTACTAACAATACGTTAGTATGTTAGCTTTAATTTCAGTAGATTTAAGTTTAGCTTTAGCTTATTAGATTTAGTTTTAGTTTTCATTTATTTAGATAATTTCCTTGCTGTATTTCAAAATCAAATTGCTCAAGCATGACTTTCACCTTGAAAGTATGTGAATATTTTACACTAGCTAGGTACTAACCTCAGTTAGTTTGTTGTGTTTAGTTAAATTTAGATCAGTTATTTAAGATTAAGTTATAAAATTCAGTTGGGATTTAAGTTTTCAATTGCTTAATTTAGTTTTAAGCTTAAATTATGTTTTCTAGTTATGTCTTAGTTATTTTGCTGTTGTCAAAAGTCTTAAAAAAACCTGAAAATCACCAACAGTATTAGAATCTTTGGGATTTAATTTTGTTAAGTAGCTTTTAGTTTAGTTTTTATAGCTTCTAATTTGTTGGATCATAAGTAGTTTGATAAGACCTTTAAAGTTTTAAAGTTTAGTTTAGCTTATTAAGGTTTTTATAGCTTTTTGCTTCTGTTTTTTACTTTGCATATTCCTGAGTTTGCTTACTTCTTGATCATATTTCAGTTGATAGAGTGTTTAAGCTTTGATTTCTTTGCATTCTTAGATTATAACACATTTTAAGCTCTTTCGGAACTTCTTTCCTTTTTCATTTTGATCTATTTTTTGAGTTTATTTATAGCTTCTTGTTCTAACAAAAACAAGGGATTAACCTCCATTCTGGTACAGCTAAAGATAAGCTCTTTGTGAGCTTATTTGTGAGTTTCAGCCCAAGTAGCCTTTATTAATCTTGTTCCCCCTAGCTGCCTTTACAACTTTGCTTCTTTGAGTTTTTCATTTTAAGCTCTTTAAAATTTTGAATGCTTTATGGACTTAGTTTGTTGTCGGGATAGATTCTCAGGGTAGAAAGTGTAACTTTTCGATTTTAATTGTTTTTCAGTTAGTCCCTCCGTTAGTTTGTTAGTTTCCCCGTTAGTTTGTTAGGTATTTGCACCATTAGTCCTTATTTAAGTTTTAATTAAGTCTAATAGTTTTAATTAGTAATTAGGTTTAATTTTTTAATTAGTTTAATTAAACTTTTATAAAAAGATAAAAATTAGGGCTTTTATTTTTACAATTTTCGGCACTTTTTCTTAAGTTAGTAAAATTTTAGTTTAAATTTTTAGGGTTTAATTTTAGTCTATTTTGCTTAATAGTTTCGTTTCCGAATTTGTTAAATTGTTCATTTTAATCTTTCCAAATCAAATATCTTTGCTTCATTCAAATCAGGATCCGAACCTAAACGTGGTTTCAATTTCACTAGTCATTGGGGATAACGACCCGGGTGATCATACTTACCCGGTTTAATATACGTATTTTATATTATATTATATATATTTTTGAGAGTGAATTTCATCAAGGGTAACTTGGTAATCTTCTTAATTACTCTTAAGATTATATTCTATATATATATTTTTACGTGTGTTAAAACTTCACATCAAGTTTTTGGCGCCGTTGCCGGGGATTAGTGTTTACGATTCCTACATTTTGTGTTTGTTGATTTGGTTTGAAGATCCTTTCGTCCTCGAAAGTTTCATTCTTGTTTTAAAATTCAAAAGTAAAAAAAATCATAAAAAATAAAAAGTAAAAAAATATTTTCCTTTTCTTTTTAGTATAAGTAAAAGATAAAAAATATAGAAAAATCAAAAAACATAAAAAAATTGTCCTTTAAAAAAGAAAATAAAATAAACAAAGTTGGTAATCGAACACCAACATATAATATCTCTTAATAGTGATTATTGTACTTGTCTTTCATGCTCTTATTATTATTGTTAATTACGTATAGTTATAGATCTTAGTTTCTTAAAAATCTCAACGTGAAAAACCAAAAAATATAGCCCATAGTTGAGTAGCTTATTATTCTGGCTTATTTGTTTATTAAAAGTTGTTCATTAGGTCTGTTTATAGCTTATCATTGTCTGGTATTTGCAAATTGTACCTTAATTCTCAAATTCATAAGCTAAAAATGAGTTTAATCATTTTAAAAGGGTGTTTGGCACAAGACATCACTAACTTGAGTTAGTGCTGTCAAAGGCAATTTGACCTTTTAAATTGATTTTGAATTTCATTTTGAGGATTATGAAGTTAGGAATTAAGGCTTTTGTAGGCTTAAAATAGGTTTAATCAAGTTAGTATGTAAGTTGTATGAATCTATGGTAAATAGCTCAAATCCACAAGTCTTTTAGCTCAAATATATTCTAGCTGATTTAATTGCCTTATTTTTTAGCCGCATGTGTGCTCAAATTTTGTGTTAAATGAGAGTATCAAGTCTGCATGTATGGTGTTGTGATTATGGTTTAGATTTCATTATAGTGGCAATCTGCATCAGATTGGATGAAAGGATTTAAGAAGGCCATTGTAAGCTTAATTTCAGTTACATTAATCACGTCTATAATAAAGCACAGCAGATTCTATCTCTGTCAGCAGAAACGAGAACATGACCAGCAGAAACATAATCAGCAGGAACGCTACTTGAATTGCCAGCAGGAACAACTTAATGCCATCAGCAGAAACGACACTTAGTCGTTTTCAATTAGTCCCAACATATATATATATATATAGTTTTCTGCCTGCATTGCCTTTTTCAAGTAGCTTTTTCATTGTCCATTTGAATTTCAAAATGTTTTTTAAAAGAAGTTTTAAGTAGCTTATAGGCCAATCTTTAAGCTGGTATAAACTAGATTTTCATAAGGATCAATCTGTGAGCTTAAAATTAAGCTCAAAGTTAGCATTTTGTCTGTTTTGAAATTTGTGGTGCACCAAATCGCTTAAATTGATAATTCAGCTTATGGCTTGTGTTTTGTGCTTAATTCTAGCTTAGATTAGCTTATTAGGTTATACTTAGCTTATAAATAGCTTAATTAGTCATAGAGTTAGCTTATTTCATTCTTTGAGCTTATTTGCAGTTAGCTTTAAAGAAATTTTAAGTGTTTTAGCTTTTTTAAGGTTTCTGTCATTTTTAGCTTATTGTAGCTCATTTTCTTTGCTTATTTTTGTTCTCTTATGCTTATTAGATATAGCTTATTATCTGTTGTTGCTTATTTTTCTTGATAGTTGCAAAATTGTGCTAAAAATTGAAAACAGTTTAGCTCTTTTTAGTTTTAAGCTTTTAAGCAAACTGTTCCCTTTTAGTGCTTATTTGTGTGCTTATTTTTAAGTTTCAAAAAGTTTGTTTTCACAAAAGTTGCTTATTTTTAAGTGTTTTAAAAAGTTATAAAAAATGGAATTTGCAAAAACACTTGGGATAGTGGGAAGTCCCGGGTGAGCAAGGCTCGAACCCGGGACCTCTACCACCATCAACCAAGTGTTTTAACCCACACACTCAACCATTGTGCTACAATAGCTCATCCGTGAGAAGTTGCATTCGTTTATTATTTATATACATTTTGAGCTCTTTTGTATAATAAGCTGTTTTGGCTTATTTCACAGCTTATTCGATAAGCTGTTTTTACGAGCTTATTTTTCCTAGATTCCTCACAGTTCAACTTATTTTTCGTAATTTTTCCAGTTTTTTTATAAATAGTTTAGTATTTTTTATATTTAATTTTCATTAAAATCGTTTTTAATTCATAAAAAATTATAAAAAGTCAAAAAATATAATTCTTTTTTAGAAAATTTTCTTTTAATATTTAGAACCTAGGAAAAATAGATTTTCTTTCGTAGGGTTAAAATTGCAAAATTTCGTTTTTTAAAGAACGAGATTGAATCCCGTTCACATTTTTAGTGTTTTCAAGCCCTAATCACCTTCGTTTTGGTATAATTTTCTTTGTCCTAGCTTTTTAGTTAATTTAAATTTATAAAAACCAAAAATACCATTTTAGGACTTAATTTTGTTTATATAGGGATTTTAGGTCCCATTTAGGATTCCCGATTTGCGTTTTTAGTTAAAATTTACTTTCCCATATTAATTTCTCGTAGTTAGGTTTAATTGTTTCTTTATTTGCTCACTATTAGGATTTTAGAAAATAAATCATCTTCGAACCAATTCAAGTCATTGTCCAAATAACAAACGAGGTCTCAATTTCATAAGTCTTTGGAAAAACGACCCGGTAATCACTTACCGGTTTCTTACGTGTGATATTTTTGTGTAGAAATTGCTACTAATCTTTGTCCTCAAGGATTTTTAGTAAAGTTCTTTATACTTTGATATTATTACGTATTAAATTGAACGATCAATTTTTTGCGCCGCTACCGGGGATTTGTGATTAAGATTCCTTCGTTTGCAGTTTGTCGATCGTGATTTGGAGAACCTTTCGTCTTCGAAAGTTACGCTTTTTCTTAGGAAGGCTCATGCTTTATGATGTTTCGAGGGAAAGATTACTCTACGGAATGGATGATCAATCGTTAACCCTTAAATGTGGTGATGCACCTTCCATTTCATACAACAATCTCGAATCATTGAAGAAAGTTGATCTCATTGATGTTACTTGTGAAGAGTACTCACAATAAGTATTGGATTTTCCGATTCCATTGCTTACAACAATCTTCTCGTACTTGGAATCCGATTGTTTCTACATCATTCCAACCTTACTCTTTTGATGAAAGTGGGATTTTTACTCTTTGAAGAGCCGATGTTTAAACAAAATCACCAATTTTTTCCAAGAACCAAACAAAACTTTCAATGAAGCATGGGAACGTTTTAAAGGACTCCTTCGTCAATGTCCTCACCATGGCTTCTCGGAACTTCACCAACTTGATACTTTTTACAATTCTTTGAATTCAAAAGGATCTTAAAGTTGTTGAACCAAAAGAATCTTCACATAAACCAAAAGATGAAATTCCCGAAGTCGAGCTTAAAGAGTTACCTCCGCATCTTGAGTATGCGTTCTTAGAGGAAAATAACAAACTTCCAGTTATAATTTCAAAAGATTTGAGCCAAGAAGAAAAGACCTCACTCATTAATGTTTTGAAAAACCGAAAACAAGCAATTGCTTGGAAACTTTCTGATATCCGAGGCATAGATCCAGAATTTTGCTCACACAAAA